>JAVLVB010000791.1:1878792-1931170 GCA_032876305.1 Orestias chungarensis | reverse complement strand
TTGCCACGCATGCATGTTCCCACACATACATGTTCACACCCACACCTAAATGCATGGGCACAAGCAAAACACATTTGTGCACGTGCGCACACACACTTATAGCAAATTCCAAATGAAAGGCCACCTATTAGACCTACTGTAACTTCTGAGGCTGTAATATACAGGAACTTTACTGCTGTTAATGTAATAGTACTGAGATAATACAGATTTTATATAATAATAAGCGTCTAAGTTAGAGCTTTACATAGTCAAATCATGTAAAAAACCAACTGCCTCACTGGGACATCATCATACCAGGGAATACTAATAAACCCCAACCTACAGTAAATCCAAGGTTGGAATAGACAAATGGTCATGTTTGATCTGGAATACATAACAGCAAATCAGCAACAGACACAAATGTAAAAATATTGAATAAGGGCCAATTTTGTTTTGCTTTTGCAAAGAGTTTGATCTCACCGATGTCGATTGCAAGATTATTCCTGATGACGCTCACCAATTACTTTAAGAGACATTACTACCAAACCACCACAGCATGGATAATGGCTTAATTGACCGTGTTGATTACAGCACTTACACAGCAACGCTTCACCATGAAACTCTGTGAAATCTCAGACTAGATCATTAGTGAATAAAAGTCCCCCTCCCCATATCAAAATCTCTGTTTCCTAGTTTATATGACATCCCTATTCTTTCTCCGTTGGTGTTTAAATTTCCTAGTTCTGATCAGTAATGTGAATGACAAATTAAACAATGTGTCGCAATCGTACAGACTTGTTGTTTGAAGTTCTGTATTTTTGGATCTAGCATTTTGAGCTATTTCTACATTAAGCTTTGTTTACTTAAGGTTCTTTTTGTTATCTAATCCCTTCAGTTGCTTACAGTACTTTTTCTCTTCTCTCAACTGCGTTTATTCTGTTATCTATCTCACATGGTTTCCATGACACAATCATGTGGCCACAGTATTTCAGCACGTTGGATTCTTTTTTTTTAACTGCTGGATTTTATATGAATCTTCACCACTAAATACACTAAATCTTCATTAATGTTTTTTTTTTTTTTGCCTAAGCCTTCTTTCAAATTTGGTAATCTTCAACACACGTCCAAGATGATAGAAGCGCTTTTAATAAATCCCCAGTAAAGAAACATCTTTTTACATGGCAAGGACACTTTTTCTACTAGTTTGTGAGCTGGCAGTAATCTTCTAACAGCCAATTTGTAAACCTACTCTTTCTTGCCATGCATTCCAACTTTAAAAAAAGACTGTGTTTAAACTCGGAGTGTCAACCCATGGCACAGAACACATCCTGCATGTGCAACTCCAAATGGAAAATAAATGAATAAAAAAAGAAAAAAGAACAGCTACTGTCATTGCTTGTAAGATAATATTAGGTCTTATTATAGGACTGCACACTGCACCACACAAAAAAATTGAGGTAATGGATTTTGGGACTTTACACTGCTCTTATCAATCATACTAAATGCATTATGAACTGTAGATGTTTTGGTTGTAGAGATTTTTGAGGGTTTTGTGTCAGGTTTGTAATCCCTCTTTTAGCACTGCCATCATACTCATTAAACTATCTCTAGATTGCAGAGAGAGCATTAGTTACCATGAAATTTAAAAGAACAGACTTTTTTTTCTGCTCCGTGCTGCACAGTGCAAACTGTGCACAGTGGGAACCAGTGTAATAATTTTTGTAATAAGTAGAAAGTAGCGCTGTAATATCCTTGGACTGTACTCATCTGCATACGCGCTACAATTGAAAACGTTTCCTCCTCTCTTCTTTTTGATCTCACTGTTCTTCCCCTCATGCAGGTTTTACTAAACTAAAAAAAAATACCAGCTGTGAATGTAAATATTATAAATGACCCAAAATGAATACAGCTTGAGACGGTTGACATAAAGTGTATTGTTTTTTTTTGTCCCTTTTAGCTTGCCCTACTAACGGTCAGTTTGAATTGATAATTTAATGGTTGAATACCTCAGATGTTGCTCTGAACATTGATGTTATTATTTTCTGCTCGCCCCTGGAGTAACTGTAGACAAAGACAATTCCTCATTCTGTTGCCAAACACAAGAAATAAAAAAAAGGACATACAAAATTATTAGGGATACAATGTGGAACACCCAGATGCCATTCGACAGGCACATTTACAGCATCACTCCCTTCTGTGGAGCCAGTGATCAGATTATATTTTTGGAGGCAGCATACTGGAAAAATTAGCATATGACTAGGGAATAAATTCACAAAAGCAGCACTGCTGCGCTATAATTGCAGTGGCTACTTTTGCCTCACAGCATGAATATATATATTTTTTTATTGTTTACTTCTGGGCAAAACATTTTACCCAAAAATTATGAGCAATATAGTCACCAGGTATTGTTACCGTTAGCCTTTACCCTGACATTTTCCCTTATTCTTTAGAGGAATAGTTTCTTGGAGCTTTGTTGAAAAAACAATATTAATACAGCTTGAATGCAGTTTATATCTCTACTAACTTTTAGCTTTTCCACAAGTGGTTCATTTCCTGAAGCCTTTCATTGTTCTTACAACGTCATTTCTTGAGAATGTGGCAAGAATCTGAAACAAGGCATTATTTTACAATTGTTCTTTGGTTCTAACATAATCTATTAAGGTGCTGATTTACCAACAGCGTTGCTCTTTAGTTATAAAGGTATTTCACAGTTTATAATTAACTTTTAACCCGGGGCTGCTAAGTAATTACTAAGCATGGTGAACAGCTCATTCAGCGCCTTCAGACAAAATTATAACGCTTATAATTAGGGATTTCTAAAGATTGACATTAAAATCACACAATCAACCTCTAATTATATATTTTTACTATTTTACAGCATAAAGATTTGACTTTTATTACAGCTTTTGGGTTTTATCATTTCATATAATTACATAATCTAAAAAAAATGCAAATAAATGTTGTGTAATAAAGCTTCCATCATGGGAGGATAACACAGCACAGAGGTCAGAGATAAAGTCGCTTTAAAAGGCAAAGCAGTTTAAGCTTATTAAAGAATATCCCAAACCTTTCCTTTGTTATGTGGGACTGTTCATCTCATTATAGAGATGAAGTTACACACTATGAGACAGTAACATATAATTCATTCTGTCTTTAATGCAACGCAAGACATGGCTGTCCACTAAAACTGAAAATGGGAGCATTAACCAGTGAATGATCTAAGAGGCCTTTGGTAACTTTTGAGCTGCAGAGATCAATAGAAATAGATCCAGTAAAAGAATATGTTGAAAGGACAGCTAGTAGTTACATTCTCCACACGTTTAGTCTTAATGGCAAGATGGCAAAAAAATGTTTTATTCATGACAGAAAGCTCTTACAAGTTCGGTTTACAGTGTGCTAACACGACACATTATAATGGACAAACCACCCCTGTGATGCAACATGGTGGAGGCAGCATCATGCTTTGGAAAGGGTTTTCTTTGGGAACTCTGTTTTTTTTTCATTTTTCATTTATTTATTTATTCTTTTGAGGTATGAATACTTTTCAAATCAACCAAAGCAGCAACAAACTGGACGCCACCTACCTTGAAACATGGTCCTTTTTGTGTTTTGCTGTTTTGTACTTGCTGACCGCATCTGTCCATAAAAAGACAGAGAGATGTGTTGACACCTGTCAGGGATCTCAGAGCTGCTTTTAGCTGCAGACGGCTGTGCTTTGTCGAACATGTTTCAAATCTACTCAACTGCACGCACACACACAATAAAAAAAACAGAAAACACACACAAACACCTACTAACAGCAGGTGCAAGGTTGAACAGGACAGAGTACCTCCAGGTTTCTTTTCTCTAATATCTACCATGTTGCACTGACATTTCCCACCTGACTGATTCTTTTTGACGGGAAAATATGTCTTAAAATGTGTGGAAAAATCCACAACTCTCTTCTAGGAAAAGTAGCCCCTCGTTAATGTATTTGTTAAGCTCCACAGCATACTCGAAAAATATCTTAATTGATAAATATCTGCATACATTATTCTCTTACTTTACCACATATTTGAGCATCTGTTCAAGGCTTTAGCCAAAATATGCAAATGTATTAGGCAAATAAGCAAATTAAGCCACTTGCAGGTGTGAAAAAACTGTCTGATGACTGCAATGTGTTTTTAACCAGTGCTCCACCTGCAGTCTGCCACATAATAACACCTTTCTTTTTTCCTTGCACATCACAAATGTCCTTTTTTAACTAATTAAAAAAATAATTTCACAAGAGAGACACACATTATACTGTAGATATATGACACAAAGATTGTCTTTTTTTCCTCTAATTATGGAGATGAAAATATTACATCCAAGGTAAGATAAGACATCAAACCAATAAAAATGTTTTATTGGTTAATAGTAATTAACACCTACTTAAACAAATATTATATATTTATACACTGAATATGACTGTCTAACATTTGAATGTCTGCAAAACTACTTACAATAGTACATATTTTTGACTTGCTATTATTAGTAATAGCTAGTAATTTATTGTGTAAAACAGATCTTTTTCTATATGTTTTTTTAATAAAGGGCAAAACAAAAATATGTTTTCCACTATCATAAAGGGATTCATTGGCCATGGACATGAACTCCTGCCTGTGTGTTGTGCTTTGTGATAGACCAGTGCGGTCTCACATCCTAGCTGCTAGAATCGCCTTCACTCCATCTAAATTGGTTATAGTGAATTGATGCATGAGCAGTTTTGTACAATAAATCCTTCTGATTATGCTACTAAATGATAAGGCATAGGACTGGGCTGTCAAGACAATTTTATCCACATCAGTGGAGTGAGTGCAATTCTCTTTTTCAGGTACAAAGGATTGCGGTAAAAATTGACGGATATGATTTTAATTAATATTTTTAATGCAGCTTTGTCTTGTGTCTTGTGTCTTGCATGTTAACAGGTGTTTTCACCCTGTCAGGGGTCAGCATCTACATCAAATACTGTAATCAGGCCATGGAGGAGTTCCAGCAGAATGTGCTGGCTGAAAATCTCGTCTTTGTGCACGTCTCCTACAGCTGGTCATTTGCTTTGGCGTGGCTCTCCTACAGCCTAGAGGTAGCAACAGGTATGCTGATGTTGCTAGCTGCAAGAATAACTCAAATGAAAGGAAATTATGATTCCGGTGTTGGCATAGCTATGTTATAGTAAAACTGTCAGCTCATATTGTTTAGGGGAGGTTTTTTTTTCTTTTTTGGCAATGGGAGCTGTTTCATGTTTTAATAGCTCGCTAGCTTTCAATAGTTCATAAAGGTTAGGAGCCAAAACCACAAAATGTACTAAAAGCACCATTTGCAGACACACGCACACACACCAATGGCGACTTTATAGCATAGACCTTTTCAAAACTAACGTTTGTCCATTGACTGTTTACAAAAAGCAAGAAAAAGAAGTTGCCTTGTTGAATTCATTGACATTTGTTCTTGAATGTATTTATGCCGTGTATTTTAGGCCGGTTGCCACTTGTCTGCACTTGCGTCTTGTTTTTGTTTTTCTTACGGCTTGATTTTTAGATAAGGTGAAAAGCCAAAAAATATATAATGCAAGCTTGCTTGAGCAGATGTATAAAGAAGCAACAAAAAAAACAACAACAAATTTAAACAGAGTAAAATGTATTCTACTTTGTTAGTTCTCATGCAGCGGTATAACAAAAAGATTCTTTTTTTGTTTTGTTTTGTTCGTATTGCAACACATTTTTTTAGATATTATATAAAAATTGTAACATCAGAAAAACATAAACCTTTAAGAGTGATTTGTTAGGTTGATCCTATGTGAAAAAGTGATTGCCTCCTCAGCCTGATTACCGTACATTAAACATTGTTTTCTAAACTTGTTGGCGTACTTTAGAACATTGTCCTCCTATGAAAGTTTAGTGTCTCGAAGTGATGACCGGATGTTGTCCTTCAGGATTTTCTGGTAGGCAGCAGAATTCACGATTCTATAAATTCAGCCAAGGTCCTGAACTTTTAAAGCAGCTCCTTATGAACAAGAATGCTTGTCATGTGTTTTCTTCTTCTGAAATGCACTGAAATTATTTACATCCTATTGTCTTTTTCCAAAAGATTTTATTTGTATTTTTTGTTGTTTATGCGTGATAGTTCTTTGTGTCCTTTTTGGTGAGCAATTTGACCTTGTTAGTCTTCCAAGAAGCAATTTCTTTCCCCACTCATAAACACTGGCCTTAATTAAGCAGGGTGAGGCTGGCAGGCTTCAGATGATGCCTTCAGTTATTTTGAAACTTCAGGATCAGTTGTTGTGGATAATCGATGTAAATGTGATTGAGGGTTTGGAGTCCTGAAGCCATTTTTTTTATTCTGGAAGTCTATCATCCATAGGACTCTAACATTTTACTTATATTTTGCTTTTAATAATTAAATCAAGTAAATAATGATTTAACAAAGGGGACTCCTTTTTCACATAGGGGCAGAATAGTATGAAGATCTTTTACCCTGCGTAATTATTTAAAAAATATTATAAAAACTGTATTTTGTTTTTAACCAGCTCATCTTTCTGTAATAAGAAAGAAAAAAAATGCTTAATGGTCTTAAACATTTACAAGAAAAATATGTTTGAGTCTAACACTTGTTTGTGTCAATATGATGTTCAAATGTGTTTTCTTTTTTTACAAATCAATTCTGCTTAAATCTGAGCCCCGCTATTTGAAGGTAGGCAGAGCAGTGTAGCTGATGGCTTTATTTCTATTTTAATGTATGCAGACTCTTAGCTGTGAACAGCCGAAGCTTCCACTACCATGTTCTCCTGTTTATATACGGACTGCAGTGGCGATGTTGTGTATTTCATTGGAGTGAAAACATTGCTGACTCTGCTGGAGTAAAGACCCTCGCTGGGTGAGAATTGATATGCTTGCAGTTGTTTCCTTGCAGAATAACTGCTATATTGCTTTCGCATGTACGGTTGAACCTTGGACTTCATCCTTCTTAAACGTATTTTACTTAAATGACAGTATTCAGTGTTAGAATTGATAACTATTGTTATACCTTTCTCTTGCAAATTTATACAGCTTAACTACCAGAAGTTGAACTAATTATAAAAACAAAGAAGGGGATGCAACAAGTTCACTCTTTAAGGTGATGTTTTATTAGAACGAAACATAATGCATGCGTTTCTTCCTCCTATATGCCTGCTAGTTGTTCAGTATGCTAATGTGATCTTTCAGCAATAATACATCTACAAGTAAAAACAAAAATGTTGCTAACTGTATAATATTTTGCACTAACTATGTAATATTTGTGTTGGGTTTTTGTAAAAAAAAAATCCTAATGATTGTGTAAGTTCTAGTAAATAAAGAATTTCAATCATCATTTCATTCGCTGAGAACAAACCAGTGCCGTAATCTGTGACTCTTCAAGATGATCTGAAGCTCAGCAGTGTCGTCTGATTTATCCACTTTCTACAATGAGCTGCTTTTAGGCAACAATGATTACGGACACATGTTTGTGTGCTTTGTTTTGGATTCATAGTCTGAATGTCAGCCTGGGAATGTAAATGAAGCACACTGGGAGTCTGGAATAAAAGAAATAGCTATATGTGAAGAATTACTGCTGCCAGCCTAGGGAGAATTTGGATATCTCTTATCAATATCTTTTAACACTGTCTTCAGCAAAGTCTGTCAATTAAACCCATTTAGAAATGGCTATGGCTGATAAAATAATAGAACATTTTCTCAGCCAAGGGAGCAATTATGTTGGAAACCTTGGGACAGTTTTTACCACCCTCTATTATGAGAGCATGGAAATATTGTAAATGCAATGTGAAACAACATTGAAACTGTACGAGCATAAAGTTAAATTCTTTTTAACTAAAAAATGGAATAAAAAACAAAAGAAGCCCAAAAGTCGCCATTTTTAATTTGAACCTAAATCATTTAAAATGGGAAAATACAACAACACAGAGCTTTGAGTTTTCAGCTCGATCTCAACAAATCCGTACCTCTATACATATACACTGCTCAAAAATAAAGGGAACTCTTAAACAACACTAAATAACTCCAAGTACATCAAAATTCTTCCACTTAGGAAGCAACAGTGATTGATAATCAATTTCACATGCTGTTGTGCAAATGGCATAGACAGCAGGTTGAAATCTTTGGCGATTAGCAAGACACACTCAATAAAGGAGGGGTTCTGCAGGTGTGGATCACAGACCAGTTCTCAGTACCTATGCTTTCTGGCTGATGTTTTGGTCTCTTTTGAATGTTGGTGGTGCTTTCACGCTCGTGGTAGTATGAGACGGACTCTACAAGGGGCTCAGGTAGTGCTGCTCATCCAGGATGGCAAATCAATGCGAGCTGTGGCAAGAAGGTTTATTGTGTCTGTCAGCATAGCGTCCAGAGCCTGGAGGCTACCAGGAGACAGATCAATACACCAGGAGACGCAGAGGAGGCGGCAGGAGGGCAACAACCCAGCAGCAGGACCGGGAGGAATAGGAGGAGCACTGCCAGAGCCCTGCACCAATGTGCATGTGTTGGCACAAATAGTTAGAAACCAGTTCCATAAGGATGGTGTGAGGGCCCAACGTCCACAAATGGGGGCTGTGCTCACAGCCCAAAACCGTGCAGGACGCTTGGCATTTGCCACAGAACAATAGGACTGGGAAATTCGCCACTGGCTCCCTATGCTCTTCACAGATGGAAGCAGGTTCACACTGAGTACATGTGACAGAAGTGAGAGAGTTAGGAGACGCTGAGAGCGAGCTGCTGCCTGCAACATCCAGCATGACCGGTTTGGCAGAGGGTCAGTAAGTCTGTGGGTTGGCATTTCTTTGGAGGGCAGCACAGCCCTCCATGTGCTCACCAGAGGTAGCCTGACTGCTATTAGGTACCGACATGAGATCATCAGAACCCTTGTGAGACCATATGCTGGTGCGGTTGGTCCTGGGTTCCTCGTAATACAGAAAAATGCTAGACCTTATGTGGCTGGAGTGTATCACCAATTCCTGCAAGATGTAAACATTGAAGCTATGGACTGACCTGTCCGTTCCCCAGACCTGAATCCGATTAAGCCCATCTGGGACATCATGTCTCTCTCCATCCAACAATGTCACATTGCACCACAGACTGTCCAGGAGTTAGGGGAATGCTTTAGTCCAGGTCTGTGAGGAGATCCCTCAGGAGAAATCCGCCATCTCATCAGGAGCGTGCCCAGTTGTTGTAGGGAGGTCATACAGGCATGTGGAGGCCAAACACAATACTGAGCCTATTTTTGACTTGTTTTAAGGACAATACATCAAAGGTGGATCAGCCTGTAGTCTGTTAAAGTATTCAATGAGAATATTTCATTCATTCAGATCTAGGATGTGCTATTTGACTGTTCCCTTTATTTTATTGAGCATTGTAGTCTCTTTGGCTTTGAGACACATCTCTGTATGGATGACAACACTGCCTCTGTTGGTTTTCTGGGTTCAACCTAAGATAAGAAAGTTGTCTATTTTGTTCCAGGAGGCTTTCTGGAAATATTACTTTAATCCTTATCGATATTGATACTCATGGTCAAATCTTAATCAAGTACATGTAAAATTTGTTTGCTTACTTTTAAAAGCACTTCAGTCAAACTATAAAATATATTTTCTATTATCCGCAAATTGCTTTATTTTTTTCTGAATGCTTTTACGTAAACTTTTAAGTGTCGTAGGATCCTTTAAGGATGCTTGGCTACAAAATGTTAATAGTACCTGTAAACAGCTTCAGCATAAGAATGTAACAAAAGAAGCATTAGTCAGACATCATTTCACAGAATCATTTTTTAAACCCCCCAGCAGGGGATCAGTGACTTGCTTGAATCTCAGCAATATCATTCTATGGTTCAGTTTCTTCAACGGCCTCCTTTTCCAACGTCTGTTTGAATGAAGTCGGAGGAATCGCTACACTGGATGAGGAAGACGTTTTTCTCAACCCATCGCAGTTATGAGCGCCTCCTGTGATGTGTTCCCTTTTTGTGAGAAGCAAAGGTTGCTGCAATTGCATTTAGGGAAAGAGAACAGCAAAAACAGATTACAAAGCTATGCTGGGCCTAAACAGAATGAGAAATGACAAGTTTACTTGAAATATAGTGGAGTGAAAAGTATAATATTTGTCTTTGAAATGTAGTTTCCAAAAGTAAAAATTCTCAAGTAAAGAAGAGCTACACAAAAATAGATTGCATAGGTACAGTTATGTACACTAAGTACACTTTCCATTAAATTTAACTTATCTAAGAATGAAAACTTCCATCTAGTAGTCTTATTGTAAAAACGAAAACAGATCAACATAGCAACTGGCACCTTTAAAGACTTCGTTGGGTTTGGGTTTTGTCGCAATACTTTCCTCTCATTGATCTTTAGATTCAAACTCAAAGACAAAAACATTTTCCCATGGTAAACAGACCTACTTGGGGCCAGCCAGTCTGTAACAGAATATCTGTCAATGCAGTATTCAGTGTTAAGCAAAAGACCTGAGATTACGAAATTGATCTGTGGACTGTGGATTTTGGAAACACTATCACTACTTCATCATTCATGGTAGTCGAGCTTTGAGTACTCACCTCAAAATCTTTAATCAATATCTTCCCACTGGCCACTGGGGCCTGACAATCACCAAAAAAAAATCACTTGACAGTAAATAAGTTTGTCATTTTAATTAAAAGATAACAAAATCATAATTTCTAGTTTTATTACATACAACTGCCAGTAGTTCTTATGTACGAAGAAAGATAAAATCCTAATCACAGTTGCTGGATATTTTTTGAAGTAATTATAAGGAAGAATTTCAAAATATTTCCAGACATATAAATAATTTTATTTAGACCCCTTTAAACCAGTATTTCTAAATAAAAGCAACCAGTTGCTTTCAGAGAACAACAATTTAGCGAAAAACATTGTACCTGTTTGTCAGATCTGTAAAAAGATAAACTTTTGAGGTCCAGATATCTGTAGTAAGCATGACAAAACCAAAGCAATTGAATCAACATGTTCTCCTTGCCAAAATCTGATGTTCGACATAACTTAATGACGCTCAGTGAGTAAATCAAAGCCCCAACTTTAGGACATTGGAGCCACTCTGCTTTTTGTGCCACAACTCCAGGGTTAGTAATCACATTCAAGATTGTACAGAGAGAAGAGGGTGATATCAGCACAGCGGCTTACTCTCGCAGACAACCTTTATAAATTAGACCCGCTGAAATCCCATTAAACTTTTATGAAACATAGTAATTCAATCCGCTCGGGAACAACCATCAATCTGCAGTGTATGCCCCTTTCCTTGATGGAGTGCAATGAATTTGACTCGGACAACCTCCAACCTCGTTTTAAGGATTTATTTTGGTTTCTCCAAGCAAATTTCCCTGACCAGGATCTCCAAAACTCACACATAACATCAAGAAGAGCATTTATAAATCATTCATCTGTGTCGTTCTATGCCCTTAAGCTCCCTTTGTAATCAACAAAAAGAAGGCGAGAAGACTGAGGCCAGTACCCCAAAATTCCCTGGTTAATATTTAGCACTTTTATTTTTCACCAGCAAGGGAGGAGCAAATTACCTATTCTCACATCTAGATAGAGAGCTCCTAAAGTTAATTAAACTCTTGGGCTCCATATTTTTAAAAATCTTACAGTCTGACAGGAAAGGACTTCCTTCAAATGCCAGTATGAACCATTAAATATAAATCAAACAGATGCAATAGATTTCCTGTACTCCTGAAAATGAACATGAAGCCCCTCAAGTCATTGCAACCAGATGTTGCTTTTTCTTGGTTGTCCATCATCTTAATAGAACAAGATGCCTGGGTTTTAAAAAGTGAACGACACGCTGTTGCTAAAAGGCAACAATCTCTCTTGCTCAATGTAAAACAGATTGTGTTGAGATTTGGAAGCCTAAACTCACAATAAGGACTAACATTTCAGAAAGAACACTATGACGATGCTGAAATAGGGTGTTCTGTGTGAACTGGGCTGGGTTACAGAAGGTTTCCTTCACAGTTGGTTTATTATGCTTCATCTATCAAAACATTGAGACTGATATGATTTATGGATTCATGGCATAGAGAGAGAGATATTGCAAGAATTTGTTGATATCTCTTTTTCTTGGCTTTTAACACAATCAGAGATATTTGACTTTGTCTAAGCTTTTTTATGTATTTTTTCTTGTTTTAGTATTACATGTATTATTTTATGATGGATAATTTTATGTCCTTTGATTGTGTAAAGTTGGTGTATAAAGAGGCTTTAAAACAAAATTGGTATGAGTATGGGTGATATGTTAATTTCTCAAGTAGTGAAAATAAAAAAAAATATCATCTAATTTATTAAATATATTTAAAATGTTACAAAGGAGCAACTTAAAAAAAGTTTGTTATTTTACAATTTAGCCTACTGTATTAAGGGTCAGGAGAAAACACATCTGGTTTAGGAGCGGCTTATAACCAGGAATACAATATTTGTAACAAAAGTCCCGAGTTTGATGGCATGGACTTTGCTTTACAGTGTTTTTAATGCTAGAGCTATTCTTAATGCCTGTGGACCTTTTTCAATCACAGTTTTTGTTTCTTCCTCTAAATCTTTCTTGTATAATTCCTGGATAAATCAGTCTGTGAGTAACCATTTCCTTTCGTAATCGTCTTTTATGGCTTACACTTACTGTCTGTTGAGACCCTAAGTTGTTCAACCTTCAAATAAATGCCTAAAATCCAAGTAAACACAGGCAAATAAATCATTAAAGTGTAACTAAACACAGGCAATTACTTTTTTTTTTGCTTGTGTTTATTCCACATTAGCAGGAAATGGTCCAAGCTGGCGAATCTAACCCGACTGTTGCCTCTCTATGTTGGTGCACCTGCTCTGCCACTGAGTTATGTGGTGGGTTGATCTCCCCCGTTTTTTTAAAACATATTGTCACACAATTCTGTGTCATTTCAAACAACCTTTCTCTGGGATTAGTTTACGCCACTCGGACACCTGTTTCACATTAGAGTGCTTCAGTCCTGTTTTTGCCACTGAAGGAGTGTGCAGAGCTGGAAGACCTCAGGATTGAGTGGTCTCATAAGCCAAAGAGGGACTTTGTCCCTGGGGGACAAGAGCGAGTTGTGATTCCGTTACCCAGGAACCACTTGAAAAGTTAATTAGAGTTTTGCCTCGATCCTTGAGCACTAATGGTAATTGCATCACACAGGAAACAAAGATGCCCTGGATCTTGTTTCAATTATTTCCCTCCATGACAAAATGCGCTTTATCTAGGTAAATGAAGCAGGAGGGAAATGAACCACAAGCTTCCACTAGTCCTGATCAATGGGAAATACAAACATTTATTTTTTCAATTTATTACCTCAGCTCATAAAAACCACAGACACTACTACAATAACATAGTCTTTTAAACATATTCCTTTTCTTATGATTCATATGTCTTCCTATGCATAATTGGAAGCTGGAATCACCAAGCCTGTTATTTGTCTTCCTTATTATTAGCACCTGCAATCAATTCCTACATAATATATCTACTACATGTGTACATTTGCACGTCTACACTCCTCTTGCAATACATTTGCAATCTTAATAGGGTGTACATCTTTTTTCTCAATAATTCAAGGCCTTGTAACAACAGTTACATTTATATTATTTTTACAACATTACGATAACATAATGCTATGTGGGTCTTTTTGTATCGTTTCTAATTGGTTAGCACACAACTGTGAAGTAAGAGGATTATTATCCACATTGCATTCAAATGTTCAACAAGCAAAACAATTAACTGTTTATATTCAGTCTTCTAAGATCTAAGATAACCGATTGGATTTAGATGTCATGTAACTGGTAAAGAGAGTCAACACCTGTTTGATTTAGTGAACGTGTAGATACAGGTTTGCTTTGAAAGCCTCTTTTTTTTTCCCATCAGTTTGGAAACAGCATCAGGGTGACCAAGAAAGACAAAAAACTACATAAGAAATTTAAAGCATGTTAGAAAATGTTAGTCTGAAAATGAAATATGACTCAGCTGAAAACAAGCTGAGGTTTGCTAATCAACCTAAACCCCAAACTAAACTAATCAGAAAAAGCAGCGTAGAGGGATATCGTTACACTGGAGGAACCTCTGAGATCCCTAGATCCGGTGGGAGATTATAAAAAAAGTAATAATCATGCCCTCCAAAGACCTGGACTTTAAAGAACATGGACAAGAAGATGCCCATCATTGCTGGAAAGAAAAGATGAGTCATATTAGTACTTTGCCATCAGTGGATTTAAAACATGTTACACCACTCAGAACCGCATTCACAACCTAAGGTATGTCGTTGGAGTATTCTTCCTCATCAATAACACAAATACCACTCAGAAGTCAACATGGACTGAGCTACATACAGGCAAGAAAACCTGTAAAGGATGCAAAATAATTAAAGCTCGAATTGAAATGTACCCTTTAGGAGTATCATTGCAATAAATATATAGCCGGAACTAACATGTTTTGGGACCAGAGGTGTCAGACAGCAAGAGGGCTGGGGCTGTAGGGGCAACAGCACCTTTAATATATTTCAATGCAGAGATTTGAACTGAATGAGTGACAACAGACGAAATTGTGTCCAAGGACATTTATCAAACTGAGAGAAAAAAAAAGAGGTTTGTCCTCTACAATAAAGCTTTACATAACCGAATTTGATTTCATCAGACTCTCTGATCCTTCGGTTCCACTATGTCTTTTGTATGAAACACTATTCTTGCCTCTTTTTTTTTTACTTTTAATTTTCTTTTGTGTAGTAAATGGGCCTCTGAGTTTGAAATACATTAAACATTGAAACAGTTCTACACTGCAGTCATTGAATCTGTCCTGTGCACATCCATCACAGTGTGGTTTGGTTCAGCCACAAAACAGGACAGATGCAGATTGCAAAGAGTGGTGGATAGAGCAGCAAAAATCATCGGTGCTCCTTTGCCCACCCTCCAGGGCTTACACAAATCAAGGACCAGAAACCGGGCAGAAAATATTATCACAGACTCCTCACACCCTGGTCCCAAACTCTTTAACCTTCTACCCTCTTGCAGACGCTACAGAGCCCTGAACACAAAATCAAACAGACACTGTAACAGTTTCCTTCCAAATGCCATCAAACTTATTAATAACAAAAACTAAACTGCTGTTTACTGTTGTGTACATGCCACACTGCACTTTATACATGCTATATAATACTGTAACTGCATCTTTGTTTGTAAATTGTAGAGAGCTAACAACAGCCGGAAACAAATTCCTTGTGTGTGTAAACATACTTGGCGAATAAAGCTGATTCTGATTCTGACGTCACACACCCAGACAGAAATTACTTGGCTGTTGGATGATATGCAATCTTTACGCTGCACAATGTTTGATTTTTTTTTTTGATGTCCTGTGTTGTTGTTCAATACAGCTATTTCTCATTGTGTTACGGGAGACAGGGGTAGTATATTTGTCAATTCAGGGGTGTTTCAGTTCTTTGTTTTGATATTAAAGAACCAAGAACTGTGTGAATATGCTACTGTCTCTAACGGTATATTCTCTTGTCACTCATGCCATTTTGTATAACCAGAAGTAATCATGTTGCTGAATAATCTGTAAATAAGGTGCAATAATTTATTGAAGTCTGGGATGAAATCCCTTATGCTGGGATTATTAGGATTTCCAATGTAACACTGTATAAGTGAGCGATGTCCCTCACAAACCCAATCGCTGTGCACTGCTGGTTAGCTGGCTGAAACAAGACTAGTACACTATTCAAATGCTTCCAATGTGAAGGAGTTCAGAAATGAAGACTGATCATGCTGTGGAAGCCCACAGAGTCCCACTCTTCCCTTTTTTGAGGAAATGTTTTGTAAAACTTTACCTGAGAAGGATCGAGCGATCATAGAAGTTCAGCGGTCAACTGCAGGCTGCCTGCCAGAGCTCACGGCCTGATTAGTTAACCTGCTCATATCAGCATGTTAGACTTATTACTCTATATTAAGACCATAATTAGTCTATAATATTATGGTCTATAGATGGCAGCTGTATGTAATTCTTGTTTTACAGATTTCAGTAAGCTGCATCGTGTTTATTGCATGATATGTTTTACCCACGTCATGTAATACATTGAATAGTGTGGCATTTTTTATACAGAGCATAACTAGAGGGAGTTTAAGTTCTATCTAGTAACTGTAATATTTTATCAAGGTGTTCATTTTTTAATTCATTTTAATGAATCACTTTAAAACAAACCAAGAAACACTGATGTCTTTATGCTTTTCAGGTTGACTTTGATTGGGAATGAATTCTACCATATTTTTTGACAGTCTCACAAAATCTTCAAAAAATTATTATATAAATATTAACTAAACCGTAATGAATGAATAAAGAATCTAAATATAAAAAGTTAATACTTGAGTCATTATTTCGGCACACACTCATTGAATATATTACTATAGTTCATTTATATTACAAAACTTAATTTAGTTCAGAAACTTGGTTCACTTAGTAAAATACATAATTACAAAGGGAGTGATGTGTTTTAAATGTTTCTCTCTTTCATTCACAATGATTTTCCATTCACAGCTAATGGAAGCACAACATTTGAGACAGAATATGACATCAAACTAATTAAACACTTTACATACAGAAATATAAACTTAAGAAATATAAATGTAATATAAAAAAAATCATTTGAACGCATTCACGGGGTATGAATGTTTGTTCATATAATTTATATGAATCTGCACATGCGGATACATGTATATGAATGGAATAAAAGTGTGACTTGCACTTTACAAATCCAAGGTTTTATTCCTTATATTCAGACATTTATTATAAGATATTACAGATTACAAAAACTGTTTTGCATAATGTGTGCAGTATGCTTATCTTGAGTGCTGTACAAGACATACAATAACTCTTTATCAAGGAGAGGAAGAGAGCAGTCTTGCACATTCTGGTCCTAAAATAAGGATGAAATAAGAAAGAGTACACGAATGCACAGCAGAAAAAGGAGTGGTCTTTCTTCACGGCTCTCCTATCCTTTATTTAGTGTAATAAATCTTTTTTTCCCCCTTCAAGCCAACAAAGACAAATTGTTTTACTGAAAAAAAACATATTCTTATCTTATCAGTGCAGGCTTCCTTAATAGGACTATTGAACAGCTGTTGAACACAATCCATGTGAGGTTAATAAGAGTAAATGAAGACTACAAATTGGAAAGACAGCACATGAAGTAAGTTATGTGTGAGAAAAGGGAGGTTTTTTTGTTGGTTTTTTTGTTGTTCAGTGATTGCTGGAAATATCATGCAGTGTGTCTGCAGCAGCTCGGATTGTCCCTTCCAGGAAGAGGCTAACTTAATAAATCATGACATGTGCAACATCTAATTGGATTTAACGTCACCTGAATCATTTCTTTGCTATTTATTTTTAGCCTAAGCAAACATGAAGATATCAAGACAAGATCACTTCATTTTAAAACGAGACAGGCTTCCATGAGTGGAATCATTCCCTGTAGCTGCAAAAATGGAGAAAACAATGCTGTTTAACACAGATATGTAGACAATTGAGGCACAATTTAAAGAGAATTATTGTTAAAAATAATTTAGGGGCTTCATGTACCCATCCGAGACCTTCCTCATGCATGAATCCAGGACAACATAAATGACAAAAAATAAAAAACAGGCCATATTTAGAGTCAGAGTATCATTTTAAAACAATTGGAATCTTGTCAAAAAAAGGCTGGAAAAGGACTTAACGCTCATAGTGAGAATAGTTGCGTAAGGAAAGTGACAAAACTAAATTATTAGTAAAAAGCTAACTGGAAAATAAAGTGAAAAGTGTCAACAAGCTTTTGTAACAAAAACATAGTTCCCAGTTTTTGTACTGTCAGAAAGAGTGAAGGGGGCATAAATAGCACTGCAGGTCAGGCGCAGACTTTTCTCAAGTTTTAGCGTTTTCTTTAATAAAATCAAAGAGCTGTAAAAAATATTTTGGACATTAGTTATACGAGGACAAATAGTGGTCTTTAAAAAAGTAGTAGACATTTTTTTCTTTCACATTTTGTTCCTAACTCTTTTCCTTCTGTACTCAGATAAATGTTCTGTTTCAGTTATAAGTACAATTTTTAACTTCATTGGCATCATCCTTTAAAAGTCTTTCAGGAGTTTTTTTCTCTTTTTTTTTTCTAATCAGTTTTTGTTAAAGGAAACGACATCCTTGCTAAAAGAAATGCAGTTTTTGTTGACCCATAACAACATAGAATTTTTTTTTTTATTGCCTCTGCCACACAAAACCAAAAACCCACACTTGCTTAAGTACGTATTTGCTTAGCTCTCATTTGTCTTTAAAGATGTCTTACTTATTTATGGGATGAACAACAATATCATCACACAGTTTGCTAAGGAGCTCCATGAGGATCCGATCGGCTAACGTCAGTGACAGCTAGGATTTGGTCAGCTCATGTTCAAGAAACTTGTGAAAGGAAGATTTTAGATATACAAACAGTGGTTATCGAGGCTAATATGTGTATAGTAACAGTACTTAGGTTTTTTAATGACGCACAAAGTGTGCTAAAAACCCCATACCGCTACACCACCAACAGAAATCTGAAACGTTGAACCAAACCTACGTGGTACAACGATCTAGTTTTGGGTTTGTTGAATTCTGAGATTACCATCAGATCATTTCAATCTTGAGTCTCATCAGACCTGGCAATGTTTTTTCAAATCTGATACCCGTTCTCGTCTGTTTAAATTGTAGCCCCTGTTTTTGCGTTCTTAGCTGAACTTAAATGTTGCTTGCTGTAGCCAATCTTCTACCAGCAGAGACGATATTCTGCATATTGTTGAAATAAGTCGTTTTTTGAGTAACCGTGGCCTTTCTGCTTTTTTTATTTAGCTCTGTTGGCCCGTTATCCGTAAGCCTGAGATAGTTGTGTTTGAAATTCCAAGCAGAACAGCAGCTGATAGAAGTTTTTAGACAAGCCTATCATTCCGCAACAGTCGTGTCAAGTTTCAAGTCACAAACGTTTCTCTTCGCTATTCTGATGGCTTGTCTGAATTTCAGGTGAATTTCTTTTGTCTAGCACCCAAAACTATTCTGCCCTGTGGTCATTTGTTCTTTGTCTCCACACTTGCTCTATAGGGATGAATCGTTTATTTGATGAATACATTTTCTAGCATGCCATTAGTTTCTTTGCTGTTTCATCATGCAATGATATGTGCAGCAGGCATTTCTGTGTATCACTTGTTTTACTAAGACTGAAAAAAATACAAAATAAACCTTTAGAAAAACTAGGTGCTTGTAGAAAAGTGAGAACTGGTGGTTATGTGTGAATTGAGACATTAGACTCACAGGTGTTATCACAACAGGGAGCTGAGACTGGCTAAATTATTACAGAGCTGACAAGACTCCCGACCTCAGAAAAGACATTTCTATTGATGTGAGAGCTTGAATATGTTCAATTCCCCAGTTCATTGTTACAATTTCTTACTGTCTGAATACAGATGTTTTTGTTGTTGTTGTTGTTGTTGTTGTTGTTGTTGTTGATCTTTGTTAAGCCCTTTTACTGCTGTTCATCCTATGTAATCTACTATAAAAAATGCATATAATTTTAAAATTTATAGAACAATCTTAGGTTTTCTTTATAATAACCCTGAAGAATGCAGTACTATCATGTTGACATATTAACAGCGGTTCCTCGCTGGAGGAACGACCTTACGTGCACTATCAGAGCATCACATTCTCTTTCAACCTTCAAGAAATCCTTGAAGACCCAGCTCTTCCGAGAGTATCTCTTGCCCTGAAAGATCTAAATGCTCTGATTACCCCGCTGATATTATTTAGCACTCAATGTATGTACTTGGGCCTTCTGTGTTTACCTAAATGCTGTAAATGATTGTCATCATTAATGTTAAATCCTCTCCTAGCATATTGCAGGTAACTGAGTAAACTGCATTGTAGTTCAATGCTAAACCCTCTTTTTGTAAGTCGCTTTGGATAAAAGCATCTGCTAAATGCATAATTGTAAATGTAAATGTAAACACTTATCTTGAATGTTTCTTGTGGGACCTCGTTGGTTTTAATAGGAGCAGCGTTTTTCTGGGTCACAGATTCATTTCGAAAGCTTTGAGACTGCAGTCAAGCATTAATCTTTGTCCAGGACAGAGTGCCACCAAACAGCCCTTCTTCACTTACTAGTCCACTTTTGAATTTTTTAATTGCCCAATCCCTACAACCACTAGGTGTCAGCATTTTACCATTTAAGATCTTTAAGATTTTTAAAGAATTAGTGTTTCCTTTGCCTGAAGATGTTTTTTGTTTTTTTTTAAATATATGACACAATTTTGTTTTATGTCAATATTTATGTTTAAAATATAATATAAATCTAATATATTTGCATTTATATGTAGCAGCGTCATGCGGTACAATAATAGTAATAATAAAAAAAAACACTTAGAGATTCTCTTCAGAATCATAACTAAACAAAAAGAGTGCTTGAATGCAATTTTAGGTACTTTAAAAGGTTGTGCAGCAATCCATCATTGCTTTGTTGAGGCTGAAATTCTAATCACAAAAGTCTCACTTGGTGCTAAGCAGTTGTGAGTGTGTCGTGTGAGGAAACACAAACAGCACGGCCCTTCCAGTAAGGCCCAGCAGGACATGTGTTTCCTGCCTTTATGTTCCCTTACAGTAGAGTCACATATGCCAGCTGGGGAGAAAGTTTCCGCCTGTGAAATTTATACAGTTCGTGCCGTTAAAACTATTATACCAAAAAAGATTTTCTGAAAAATAATTCTGAGTAATTTACTGTTGTATGATTTTGATCTTGCTTTTAAATTTAACCATAACTTTTCTTCAAAGTTGATTTAAATAAAATAAAATTGACTTTGACATGTCTAGAGATAATGGTGGCCTGAGCAGAGACCCATATTGAGTATCAATTTAGATCAAATGTTTACATACCAGACAACAGGATAAATTTTAGATCTTCTCATTTCATGGCAGGACGAAAAGAAACCCAACAATGTCTTTGTTGTGGACACGATGGACAGCTTTCTTCCTGGCAAAGCTGCTCTAAGTCACTAAAATAAGCAGGATTCCCGTCTGCTCTGATAAGAAAGTATTGCTCAGTCCCAAATCAGATCTACCTCTATCACTTTGACTCAGTGACTATGTGCCAAAGATATTTACTGACACTTCCACCAAAACAAACTGTTCTGGCGCATGGTTGTCATACTTCCTTCAGCATTTTAATCTGATTTACGTGCAGTGTCAAACAAGGGTGTAAATGGTCATATTAATGGTGAAAAACAAACAACCATACTGTATGCACGACAGAGTAAAGAAAAAGTCAAGCCAAGACAAAATTAGCTAGCATTAGATCAGTGGTGGAGCCCTGCCAGCTTTCCTGCCCTCCTACACCGGAGCTTGTTATACTCCCTTTTTCCCTAAAATCTCGTCCTGTGTCCAGACTCCCAATAAAAACATCCTGCAGCTTGGAGTGGGTTTGATGAGGCAGCCGCAAGTTTCATTCCACTAAACATCACGTTGAACCCAAGGGCCTTGAAAATACAGATGGTTTTCTTCATTGCCTGTTCCATGTACTTAGCCAGAGCTTTTCCTGTTCTTTTTTCTTTTCCTTTTAAGTTCACACCTGCACCTTAGCACAGACTCATCTCCATTTACTGTTTCCTTGTTTGCAATGCGAGACCATGTAGGGGTTCCTGGGAAGAGGCGTTCATTTTGAAACAATCGGCCGAGTCACCCTTACAGCTGAGAAAAGTGTGATTGCCATTGAAAAAGTTTTGAATTGCCACAGAATTTACACACATTTCAGGCCCATCCCTCTGTGACTCATATTTCCTTTTTCTCACTAATTTACAATCACGCATTACCACAGAGGCCGTATCAGTTAAAATTAATGATTGGCATCTGTCGGAATTGTTCAGCTGGAACAAGACATTAAGCGCACTACGGTGAAACGCCCAGCGAGCCTTTTTACTGAGAAAGAGGAAACGGTTAAGCCAATCATTCTTGTTGTGTTACAGACAAAATTCCAGGTTACGTTTCAGCATTCGGAAAATGAACGATTCCCATGTTACAAACAGGTTAGAAGAGAACAGAAAGATCTCAGAAAAACTAGTTAGTCTCGATTTGAATGTACATGCTGTTACCAAAGTGCTGCTTGGTGAATGTTCTGAAGACATCTTAACCATATTACATAGTTATGAGCAATTACTGAAAAATTCAAGGCCTCAGGACATTAGACAATTTGCAAAGATGTCTAGGTCTATATTTAACATTGTCCTCCAGGGGTGGACAGAGTCCTTTTTTCTAATGAGATGTTAGATGTTACATGGTTAGCTTGTTTTCATAGTAAACAACTGTTTTAAAATGTATATACAGCTTATATACAGTTTTCGAACAATGTAGAATATAAGCGCTTTATCAACTAAAGCTTATTCAAAGAGCAAAATGTGGTATTTCAATCATCTGATAAAGAAAGTTAGTTCTGTTCTGTGGAATTCTGTGGAACCACTGTGGATGATGAAAATTAAGAAAAGGAAGGAAATTATGGACAATCCTGATCCGCCGCTTCATGAAACTGCTATATAACGGAGTTTCTTCAGTCAGATGCTATTTCAGATTTGCTGTAATACAGACAACTACAAGAGATCGTTCCTGAACAACAGTCGTCAACATCTATAATAGCCTAACTCTGTGAATAGTTTTGAACAATAGGAAAGCACAACAACCTTTAAGTTCCTTTTGTTTTTTTTACATTTAAAGCGAATTGAATTTGGATGAGTGTATTTATACATAAAATATATATGATTCAATATCTTTCCTGCCACACGCCATCTCACTCTACAATAAAAGTTAAATCGTTGTTCTGCACTAATTATTCTGATTTCAATTTGTGAACAAATGCATTTGTTGCACATTTTCCTGCACACATATTCACTTATACGTATCTACACATTCATATACATTTCCAACTGAATCTCTCCTAGTGCTTGCTTTTAAGTGCCATTTTTATATTTTACACTATGTTTACATTTTACAGCATTCTATTTTATTTGATTAATAACTACTACTCAATAGTAGTTCTAATTGTGTGCACTGTCTTATCTGTAACTCTGAAGTAATTTTCCTGCTGGGATGAATAAAGTACTTCTATTCTATTCTGTTCTATTCAATAAATTAAATGTATTATGTTTTCTATTTAAAAGCCCTTGGACTAAAGATATGATCTTCTAATATGATTCTTGCTGACTGGTAACAATAGTTACCTGCCACCAACCCAGTTCATGAGAATAGAACATTTATAAAATGAGTCTATAAAAAAGTTATTTCAGGTTTTTCATATTAACCTAATTTAACTACACTATTATCATTTGTTGAGTGATTTGTATCTTTATCTTGCTATCTTAGAACCCTATGCCCAAATAATTAAATCTTTTGTTGCAAAAGCTTGCTGTGAATTAGTAATGGAACAATAGTTTTCCATCAGAGGGAACTGAGTTTGAATGAAATTTGCATGGAAAAATCTATAGCTTTTCTGAAATGGAAGAAGAAACGTAAACTCAAAAACATCAGTTTGTGTAAATCAGATTTTTTTTGTTTTTGTTTTCACTTAGTAAATTGTGTTAATAAACTAAAGCACGCATGGTTGGTTTTAAAATTAATGTTTCTTGTATGTCTCCTGACAACAAAGGTCATTCATTTGCTATTTCTCATTTCTGCTCATGTTGTTCCTACAGTATATATATATATATATATATATATATATATATATATATATATATATATATATATATATATATATATATCCATCCATCCATCCATCCATTTTCTTTACACCATTGTCCCTATCACTACCTGGTCTTAAGTACTTTGCAGCATTTAACATATTTTCTTCCTGCCTATTTTTATTTCTACCTATATTCTAACAGTATTAACTTTGAATGGATTCCCTGGACACAATAAAGCCATGAAAGAACTCTACAGTGTGATTTTTGGAAATAGCTCTCCGATGGCAGGATCAGTGTGTGATGTAATGTTTTTGGAGGCTTTATTTTATTTTTATCTGAACACGCCATTTCCATCTCATGTCTGCTGCGTCTCCTTGTTTAGCTTTATGCAAAAAGGAATAATACTTTATCTGATGCAGACCATGTGCAGAATGGTACCAGATTTTATCTCTTCAAGTTCATTTCCACCAGCAGTCCATCAAATTCACAAAGAACTATTTAACACATTGACATTTGTAACTTCAAAGGATCTAATTGTAACAGAAGTTCAAGAGGTCGAATACCTTCACATACCCTTCTTGTACATATTGTGTACTTCTATTTGACGTTTGACTCGTACACAAAAAAAGTGTTCGGTGTGAAATCTAAGAATTGTATTTCATAGGAATCTATTTCTATTTTCAGCTCTGGGTGAGTAAAAAAAAAAGTGTCATCGAATAAAAAGAAGGATGGAGGACGTTGTGTGTGTGAGAGAGAGTAAACAAAAAATGAAAGACTGTATGCACTGTCATCTGATCCAGTTCTACAGTCTGTCTGCACACATATGGCACCATTACCTCACACCAGAGGAGCTAAAGTCTTTATAGTGAACGGCAGACAGGATAAAAGCATGGGCCATTCACTCTTCAGCTCGTTCTCCACTAAATAGCATCATTTGAAACAGCTCCAAAGCAAATGAGTTGGAGAAGTTAGTAGAAAACAATACAATACTTCTTTTATGATATAATAATTGAAATCAAGAACAGCGTAATTACTTAAGCAATACCTACTTCTTTGCTTGTGCACTATGTTGCAGGAGAAAAATATGCAACGTGAAATATTTAGTTGTTTCATATCAAATGTCTCACAAATTAAGGTCCATTTTTTTATTGATTTATTCTCCAACAAGAATGTATGGATGCTTTGTTAGTATGCTTCCTAGATCCGATTCTTGCTTTGCATCGTCAACCAATGCTATTTCAAGGCCTATGCTTCATGGCTGGTGTGAGAGTTACCCAGGAATGCTTTTCTTGTGTTGATGCCACTAGTTGCTTTTTTTTAACTTAAAAGAGCATCTGGTTATTATCTATGTTCTTTAGGCCATACTCTAGTCCAGCCTTTGTGTTGTTGTTTTTTCTTATTGAGCAAAGGCTTTTTCCTCGTAACTCACCAGCTTAAACCTGTTAAGTCTTCTTCTCAAAGACAGGCAGGCGCTTTAGTATCACTTTAATATAAAACAGGTGTGCTAGATTTCACGTGAGGACATTTTATGGGATTTTTTGTTTTGTTTTGAATATCTTTCTTTGGTGGACATTTTTCTATTCTGTCCATTTTCTTATTTTGTTTCGTATTATATCCATATGCGGGCGGGATCCAATCTCTGCTAAACTGTACTTTATAAACGTTTTGGAAGCTTTAACATGGTGATGGCATTGATATTAGCTATTGGAACACACCAACGTAAATGTCTGAGGCTTAAACAAACCACCTTTGAAATGTGAATGTGCCTTTATTTTCTTTTATTATCAGTGAAGTTAACAAGAAATTAAAGTGGTGGTATGTCAATTGTTGTAGGTCAGCAAGAGGTCCTGGGTTCAAATCCTGGCATGGGTCCATTTTTTTGTATGTTTTTCAAGTTTTTCTTGTGTATGCAGGTATTCAGACTTCCTCCTCTTAAGTTTTTATTTGGTTTTTATAATTTAAAAAATTCTATCCAATATTCCCCATAATGATGTTCTGTTGGGTGAACTTCAAAAGTCTACTGTATCTTGTTAGTAACTTCTTTAGATACATTGTATAATTTATAAATTAAAAACCATGTAAACAACTGTAATGAAAATGGCTCAGATAATTATTGTTCACTTAACCTGAATCTTTTCACAACTGGTGTCCATTCCGGAAACACGTCAGTCTCTTTCCCTGTTCAAACTGGACGTCCTTAATCCGGGTTTATTTGTGTGCATTCAAGAATAAACGTTGCATGACTGATTTCTTGTTCACTAGACCAGAATTAACTAAGTCAAATGCTTGGCTTTGTTTAGCTTGTTTTATCTAAGTTCAAAAGCTGAAATATAATTGTACATTATTTGTGTTTCAGGTCACTTGGACTATTTGCCGACCTTAAAAGCAGCAACTCGGGAAACCTGGTTGTGACATAATTTACTGCTTAAGTAACAGCAAAGTCATTTTCCTGTAAGGAAAACCTTCAGTGAGAAACAACTGCCAGGGGTTAGGCTTGGAGAAATTATTTTTCTGTTCTGCTTGTTTTTAATTCACCTTTCAGCTTCTCTCCTCCCCTTTTTGTTTCTGATTGTTTTTATAAGGTAGGGTTTTTCCAATAACTTTTCTTCCTTACTGGTGTCCTGGCAACAGTTGATAATTAATAGCCTAGCAGGTGTAGGCTTGTGCTCCCTGATCTATGAAGATCCACTTTGACAGTTAAATCATTAATGACTCATGTGGGTTAAAGAAAGCGCACTCACACTTATGTTTAACAAGTACTTTTTATATTTGACTTAAACCAAACAGTGCCCGTCTATAGCTGTTAATATATTCCATTTTTAGTAAAATTCACATATAATTTTATTTTTATTATTTAGCAGCAATGCAAATGCATGAGCTTAAGTAAACAAGTGCCAAAGGAACCAGTGACAGCAATGACGTCATGGAAAGCCCAACTTCCCCATTATAATGAAGCTTTTTAAGTAAATAGCTGTGACCACTTGATTGCGCTGTACTGAAAGTTTCCCAGAAGTTGCACAGTATAATTTCTAATTGGAAAAAGTGTGTGGTAGATAAATATAAAAATACATAAAATACCCCAATAGGTGAGGAGATGCAATTCCCCCACTTAGTTGGGCTTCTTTATGTAGATGGATTTGAAAACTTTTCTAATAAGTTTGTTGATAAAAATAGCTGAAACTTTAATTGTCCATTTGTTTAAAACTCTTTCCTACATGGGACCCATTTGCAAAAACATGTAGCGGCTCAGACATAAAAGATGAATTTGTTGAAAGTGACTATTTGTCAAGCTATTTGAATTCTTTTTTTCTTTTTTCTTTTTTGATAATTCAATAATCTTGATTTCTATTCTTGTTATAAAAAAATATATAAAAATTGTATTCTGCATCTACATTTTACAGATGCAGACCAAAATCTGAAAGACATTCTACTATGTTCAGGGTTCAAATATGTAAAAACAGAGGCTGTGTGGGTGTGATTTGAATTCAGTTTGACACATTGTTCTGTTAGGCATTGAAAGGTCAAAGGAGCACAACAAACAGGTCAGAAAGAAAGTTGTAGGAACATTTGAAGCAGAGCCATGTTGTAAGCATCCCAAGCTTGAGAAGTATTAATCAGGGAGGAGATTAGCTCAGGTGGGTGAATATTAACAAAAAAACCTATTAGTCACCCACTCAATAAATCAGGCTTTATGGAAGACTGAAAAAAGTCATGTTTCAACACGGGACATGTAGAAGAGCCAACAAACATTTTCAAATGCTCTGCTGTAAAAAGAGCACATTTGAACATTTAACCTACATGCAAAACAATGTATGTGGTGGAACACTGCATCTATACAGCACCTTAAAAAATTGATAAAATAAAGCCTCAAGCAAACTGGTGGTCACAAAATCATGCTGTGGGGATGGTTTTCCAACACTGACAGGGAAGCTTGTTAGCAAATCACTGTAATCGATGGTTAATAAAAAAATAATAATAATCTCATAAAATAATACTTTAACAATAATTATGCAGTGTATAAGCAGAAGTATGAAATGAATGGATTTAACATGAGGGAAAGTTTCAAATATAAGAACTAACTGCAGGAAGTGTTGCACTCAGCGGCCTTCATGTCATGCTCATTGGAGTGTAGTACGGTATTTGAATGGCCTCAGTCTTTTAATGAGAAAGGTCATTGTGTTATTTTTATTTCAGGAAGGTTACGCCAGGCCACGACAGATTTAACAGCTTTTTTCTTATAGAAAAGAAACAGTGTTTTCCCCTTTCATTTCTCAACAGTTAAATAGTTTTGCAATGTGACATGCCTTTAGTTTTTATGCCTGTAGTTTATGGGAATCCTGTGTTTTCTGGTTATCTGCGATGCAAAAGCAACAAAATTTTGGGGCCAGGCTCTTCCAGGAAGCTAGAAGAAGGCCCTCTTTGACAGAACTCACCTGAGTCAGATTAACACGAGCGATACGAGGGTTTCTGTCTTTGATGTCCAAAGCCTCAAGCATTTCACTCTCACTTCTCACAGTTTGCCATGCGACTGTCGGTTTATCTCTGCATCTCTCATCTGCTGCTTTCTTTTTGTCTTCTTCTCAGTTACCCCGCCACCCCCATCACACAGGAGAGACACAAACCTGAGAAATAACAAATAAACGTCACCACACGAATACTGCTGTCTACAACAGTGTAAAAATGTGACTTTTTATTAACATTTTATTTTCATGTACAAGTAAAAATCATTTTCAATCAACCTCTTAAACAAAATACACTTTAAATTATACATAAACACGAGTGTTACATTTCCCACGTGAAGGGTCACACATTGTAAAAGCAAAGCTGAACAAAGATTATCATGATACACTTAAAAATATAATTTTTACTATACATCTCACTTTAAGGTTTACAAAAAAAAAGTTGTGATTGGAAAAAGGAAATTGTGTGTTCTAATTTGAAATCACTGGGTATTTATATTTAGTGATATAGTAAGCTACGGAAACACTATATCTTTGATTTAAAAAACTCCAAAATTAGTCAAAGCTATTTCAGAGGAGCTATTTCTGAAATCCATGCAATGTTACAGGAACTGAGCACATAGATGGCCCACCTTAGAGGACGCTATGGAATAATTCAATCAGACTCAATTTTGCGTTTTTCTTCATCTGAGTAAATGTGGTACATTGGTGTTAAAAAAACAACAACCATGTCAACAGACATGCCCCCGCATTGTCAGCTTTGAGAGCAACAGCAGGGCTACCAACCGTGTGACTGTTTTGCATAAACTGTGGTCTGATTTGCTCAAGTCACACAGGTTAAGAACAGCATCTGAAGGGTTTCCTGACGTTCAGCAGAATGACTCACATTTCTCAGAGACCACAATCAATTCTTTGAATCGTTACTAAGAGAGCAAACCCACGACCAAGGAAATCCATGGCGAACTGATTAGTGTGTCATTATTATAAATAAGCCTTTATTTTTGCTTAACAGTGTTTCAGAAAGAGATACATCAATTAAACTTAACAAAAGCATATTTAAACTTAAAAAAAATGCTGGAGCACTTGCCAGCTTTGACCAAATTTCTCCATTTCACTTCCTTAAAATTGTTGCAGAGCAAATGAATTTGCTTATAAGACAGTTATACAATTAAGTGAACTGGAGATTCACCAACAAAGCATGATTGTTGCTAAATGTTTCAGCCTCTTTGATCCCTTACACTGGAAGCGGTATCCACTTTCCTCGTGAGTGTGTAAAAGCTCAGAACAGATAAGTTCACAGCCTCACACACAATCATTAACCAGCATCAGAAACCAGACTCCCAGTCATCAAATTTCTTACGGGTAGCTCACCTGCTTATTCACTTCTGACCATTATCAGTGTGACAAGGTTTTGTTTTAATATCCTGAAATATTTCATAAACCTTACATATGTAGATTGTGCAGCTACATATTTGTGGTAAACGGTATTTTGCAAACTTGTGCTAGTACACTGTGCAAAAATCTTTATTTTTATTTTTATTGGTAAATGTTGCAACATTTGTGTCTGTATATTGATCCAGCCAAAAAAAAAACTGATTAAAGACATCTGATGTAGCCATAAAGTCTTCTGTTAGACTGACAAATGTGTGCATTTGTACTAACTTTGTACAGCCACAAATCATCTTCAACTAGCATTTTATTTGACTAACAAACAAAATGAATTAAGTACAGAAACACTCTCTACATTTAACTTGGCTGTAATTTCTGGCGAAAGTAAGGAATCTCACATGACTTTGAGCGTTTCTTGGCGATTTGCTTGTTTCCACAATATGATTATGCAGCTGATGCTAATGTTAAAGATATATTTCTGTTGTTTGTTTGTTTTTTCAAATAATGACATAGTTTCCAAAAATCCTTTTGAAATATCTGCGAAATGCTTCTGTACTTTTACCACAGCATTAGTTCTTCACCCCTTCTTCAGGGCTATTTCTTTTTCATATACAGTCAATAACTCCCTCAGTTACTCTATGTAACCCAGTTCTTTAAGGTTTAACTCTCTGTAACTTCAGGGCTCAGATTCAAAGGTCAATGAAGAGAAACCTTGTTAGCAAGCTTAACAGGCAGAGAGAACTCAGGGTCTAAATTGCATAATTTATTGGATACATCTTACCAAGCAGCACAGTGTCAGCATATATGTCAGCCGATAGTCAGAAAGTGCCTTGAAAGACTGGTTCAGACTCACATCAAAGCCAACATCAGCGTCACTGTGGATACACACCAGCATGCATACAGGAAAAATCGATCCACGCCATTTCCTCCGTGGTCCACACTGCCCTCACCCCACCTGGAGCAGAAGGATTCATATGTTTGTATGCTGTTTGTGGATTTCACATCTGCCTTCAACACCACGATTCCTCAGACTCTGATAAATAAACTGTCCTCACCTGGACTGAGCTCTTCCATCTGCAACTGGGTCCTGGACTTCCTGACCAACAGGCCGCAGTCTGTGAGGATTCACAACATCTCCTCCCATACCATTACCCTCAGCACTGGATCCCCTCAGGGCTGTGTGTTGAGCCCCCTCCTGTTAGCATTGCTCACATATGACTGCTCGCCAATCCATCCAGGCTGTCATATTGTGACGTTTGCGGGATTGGATGCATCACAAACCGTGATGAGTCCAGCTACAGGCAGGAGGTGGAACACCTGGAGGGCTGGTGCAGAGAGAACAACTTCTGCATTAATGTAAAGAAAACCAAGGAGATGATTGTGGACTTCAGAAGGGGCAAGCATGCCCACCTCCCCATGCACATGGGAGGAACTGCGGTGGAAGTGGTCAACAGCTACAGATACTTGGGTGTACACCTGAGTAACAACCTCACCTGGAGCAACAACACTTCCATTCTGGTCAGGAAGACACACCAGTGGCTCTACTTCCTCAGGAGGTTTAGAAGAGCTGGACTTGGGAGCAAAGTCCTCACCTCCTTGTATAGATGTGTGGTGGAGAGCGTCTTGTGCTCCAGCATCGTTGTGTTGCATGGAAGCTGCTCTGCTACAGACAGGAAAGCTTTGCACAGAGTGGTGAAGGCTGCACAGAGGACTGTTGGAGTCAGCCTCCCCAGCACCACAGACATTTACACCTCCAGATGCAGGAAGAGGGCCTCCGGCATCATGAAGGACCCCACACACCAAGCACATTCACTTTTTGTCATGCTCCCCTCAGGCAGGAGGCTGCCTAAATTGCATACAGTGCAAAACCACCAGACTGAGAAACAGCTTCATTCCTGAAACTGTGAGACTCTCAAACACACGCAAGGACAATTACAAATGAAAAATACTTTCTCATTTAACCGGCACTGTTCACTTTAATATCACACTTTAAAATGTCACTTTAATATCACACTTTAATATGTCATTTTAATATGTCACTTTATTAACCATCCACACAGCTATAGCAAATTTTGCACTCCAAATTTTCATTGCTGCTATGTCCGAAGTCCCATATTGTAGATTCTGTGTAGTCAAAATCCTATTTCTCTTATATTTCTTTATATTTTATTATATTATTTAAAATTGCTCTCAGGGTGTAAACTGGACCGTGGGATTACAATTTCGTCCCACCTCATGTACCACATGTGATGTGATGACAAATAAAATTCCTTGATTCCTTGATTCCTATGTCCTTTAACCATTACTAGGTTGGTTTCTAGCATGGATATGGTGTAATGGTTGACCACTAATCTTGGATGAACAGATAGTTTAGTAAGCTAAGTAAAAAAAATCCTTGTCAGTCTTAGGTTTTATTTCTTCCATCAGCTTTTTATAATACACTACTACCACTATCAGTGAAAAAGGCTCCTTAGCATGATCCCACCACCACTATGCTTTACAGTTGGTAAAAAAAATGTATGTTTTTAAACTGCACCAAATGTTCTTCTTGTTATTGGAACCAAACAGATCAAAGTTTGTGTAATCTGACTAGTACTACTGCTAATAATGAGTGTCAGTTTTACACTTTTATTGGTGATCTGCACACTCAGACCATGGTGATATGAAGCAACCATCCCTATAACCAGTGGCCAAAAAATTCCAGTAGTCATAGTTTGGGTCCTCATCAAAACCTCAGCCTAATGTTTTGTTCTTGTAAATCATCAGGTAACATCTATTCTAATTCCAAAAATGTCTAAACAAGAAAAACTTTGGAATCTGACCACTTGGTTTAAGCTAAATTAGGTAAGATGCAGCAACCAGGCCTCTGTCTGCATTGCTGTGGTTTTCTGTTTCTCAATTTCTATGAAAAACACTTAAAAATATCTAAGCTGGGATTTCCTGTCTCGTTAGTTAGAATCTGCCTTAACAAAAGTGACTCATCTGAATAACGTTACACTTGTGTATACTTGTTCAAACTCCAATGAGAATTCCCAGGTTTTTCTTCCCAGTACTGGTTAGCCTTGCGATTGTTAGAAAAACAGCTAGCTGTGGTCCATGAGCATCATTAATGAGGAGTTAACAAGTCTTGGCTTTGTCAAATCAAATTAAAAGACGAACTAAGTTTCTTTCTAAAACTACAATGCTGTTAAATAAATCAGCAGAACAGTTTAGGTGCAATAATCAATATACTTAGATTTGTGAGAGAAAATTGATCTATATATTTGTTATGCTGTTTTCAATTTATCTCAAGAAGGGGATTCCTGATGCCCTAGTCTTTTTTTTAAGGCAACTAAATAGTTATATTCCCAGGTCATTTAAGCCACTGGGTTACGTTCATCACTGGTTCGTTAGTGATCTTTGCTGTTTTAAGAATTTTATATAACGATCAAAAATGGCTCCCTCTCTGTTGGTATTTAAATACTTACGCTTGTAAACAAAAAAGTGCTTTTCGATTATTCCCTTTTTGCTTCTTTTGCTTGGTAAGCGTTACTCGTTTGCAAACATGCGCAAGATCTGCTGCAATGATAGAAGGCAATTTACTAAGAAGCAATGCGTGTCATAAAAAGACATGTATGACACAACAAATACCGCTTCAGTGATCAACTCATTTTTGTATGGCATCTGCTGACAATGTGCTAATGTGGAGAAGTTTCATGAGGCGTTAGTTACGCACAACGTGTTAATAATTTGGCCGATTGAACGTATTCCAGTGTATTTACAGTTAATCATGTGCAAAATAAATAAATAAAACAAAGAACTAAAGGGTTTGTTTGAAACTTAAATAGCAGCATTTAGCTTGGGGGCAGTTATTTCCTACACCTGCATATATCTGAGCACAGTGCGCAGCAAGTCACATCAGATTACTCGGTCAGAACTAACTTTTGTAAAAATAGTATTTTTGGAGTGGTGTACTTTATATTGCATATAGTCACAATTTTTCCCAGCGGTAATCCAAAGACATGCTGTAAAACCAGAAAATTGCATCTAATCATTTAATTAGACTTTCATAGAAAGTTGTAAAAATGATCAATAGATCAATAATATATTCAACCAGTGTCATTTCCTGATAGAGCGAAGGGTCAGAAAGTTCAAACAATTCTTAACATATAAACATTACAGCTAAAAATAATTGGGACTTCTGCCAGCCAGCAGCTAACCCTTGTCTATGCAGTTGGAAAATAAATGATACTGCATATCACCCTGAACAAACAAATCCCCTTAGTGATGCATAGAGATGCTTTTTCTCTAGCAGCAATAGAGAAGCTGGTCAGAGTTGATATGAGGAAGGATGGAGTTTAACACAGATCAAACCCTGGAAAAAACTGTTAGTGGCTGCTTAAGACTTGATACTGAGGTGGGGTTTTACTTTACTCATGCTTCAAACTTAAAAACATACACACAAGGATACTAGACGATGAGACAATATAACGTTTCATAGCCCACGTTAAACTCCAGCTGAAAGGGAGGTATGGCTGTAGAATCATCATCATAATTATCATCATTAACATCATCAGCATTTTAACACCGTCTTCGATTTAACGGAGCATACAAATTAGTCGTATAATTTCAAATTAAAACCAGAACCCATGTGTCCCATCAGAAGGAAATATTCACAATGTGTTGCTAAAGTTTACCACACTCCTTTATTACTTTAAAAATGAAAATAAAACAAGTGTGGACAATCACCCACATTAATCAAAAAAAGGGAAAACTAAAGGCACGCATATAAAATTGTAACAATCCTACATATATTGAAGTGAACTGCAATGATTTGATGAAAGAGAAAAGGTCCAATTATATGTGTTTGGCTCCTCTAAATTGTTTAAACATGAGTCAGTTGTGTAAACTGCAATCTGTCCATACAAGTCTCCTGACCATGAGCTCATTTTTTAAAGCTGTGCTTACTGACCGTCTCGGAAAGGAGATGGAATACGCTGCACTCTGACCTTATCAGCAGTTTTGCTTACGTTCAAGGATTACATTTTTTTTTTTTTGCTATTTGTTCATTGTCATGCAGAACCTTACTTTTTCCAGCACAAGGGTTTAATGAATCCCTCGCCCAAGTCTGCCACAGTTGATTAATGTTTTTGTAATGGCTCGGTGAGGCAGAATGTTCCCTGGTGTGGGGAACAACTTCTTTGGTACAAGAGCATAACATTTGTCAATATAAAAGTCTTGAGCATGTTTGGACCAGATGAGTTTTCTAATTTCTTTCAGCACCAGACTAACAGCATAAAAAACATTTTTATTCACAGTCAAATTTTGCAGGTGTTGCACAAGCATGACCAAAAGAGTACTGAAAATGTTTGTGTGTGTGTGTTTGTGTGTTTGTAATTACTGCTAAAAATTAATTTGAATAAGGTGAAGTGTATTAATGTGCTACATCAAATGCTGAATATGGTATTTTTATGAAATGATACACTTAAAAAAAACAATTTTAAAACTATTAAAAATCCAAATTTACTAATGAACTAAGGAAGTCACGAATAGGAAGTGCTTTGACTGGGATTGAGAGTTATTCAGATCTGACTTATTCAGCAAAACATCTGACAACATCCCACACGCCTCTTATAACGTCTCACTGAAATTAGAGCTTGTTTTGTTTTAGACCTTAATGTTATTCACAGAAAAGTATTTATTGCACTAGAGTATTACAGATTTGTATGCACTACATGGATTTTATTATTTTGGTCCAGTTTGCACCTTTAACTGTAACCAGTAACATTTCTAAATATAAAAAAAGGAAAACCTAAAGAAATAATCAAAAATAGTTATTAAGTCCTTGAAGAACTGAAATAGAATTTGACTAAATTTAAACACATTTACTCTAGTGTAGAATTAAAATCATCTTTTTCTATGATGTTGCTTGATGAAAAGCAACTCTGAGTTCCTAAAGCCTGACTAAGAAGACAATTGAGTCGATCGTGTATGTGCTGAGGTGATCGTATAGAGCGATTAAATGATTACCATGGAAAGAGAAATGAAAATAAAGTTTGCTCTTTGCTGCATAAAAACTTGTGGTTGTGTCACTGTGAACCTTCAATTGTTTTCTGTAGAACCCGTTTAATTACATTGGAAATAAAAACAACCAAAAGCGCTTGTATAATGCATTGAAGCCGATAATCCCAAAGCTTTGTGTCCTAATGGTTGCTCAACCTGGGGATTTTTGCTTGGAATTTGTCATTTTATAAAAGAAATATGTTTTTTTTTTTTTTTTGGGGGGGGGTGAAGTAAACAATCAGCGGGAGAAAACCAAAACTAGAGGGAACAGAGCGGAATCAGTTGGTAATCTAATTCCAGTCTTACAATTTTCAGCCCGGCACTTAATCAGAGTATCCACAAAAGCAAGACTGATATACTTTATCGCTGTTAATCTTACATAGTAAAAGCCATTTTGGCAGAAAGCCCTCAAAGCAGACCTCTTCAACTAACCGGGAAATTCTGTTTCCTTTTTTAAAGTTTTATTAACACCAATTCTAAATTCAATTCACAAAAACAAGAAAAGGGTAAGAGAATTGTACAGTTTGCATGTGGTTTGCATGTGGCTGCAGAGCCACAGAACACCATGTGCGCTCTCTCTCTGTTCCCTCCCCCGTCTTCCTCCATTTCCATGGAAGTGGCAGCTGTTTCCAAAGCATTCTCTGCTCTGTGTGGCTTTCTTTGAGGGATCTAAATGTACTAAATGTGCAAATCTCTCAGGCAGCTGCTAGTTATTACTAGTATCCCTTTCTGCAGAAAACAGGGAGTAGCTTTTCTGATCTTCAGCTGCCTTGGACTCCATGTTTAAAAAATTATTTGAAATGTTAGTCGGTACATGTAGTCGCTTTCTTTGGCAAATAAGGAAATACTTTCTTTACAGTTGTATAATGAAATATTCTGGGAGTCTTATATAGCAAAACAAGAGACTGACGCCTGCCCAAGGCAGAGGTTGTCGTCTCAAAGGCTCTTTCTGTGAAATTCCCAAGTTGCATCATTTCAGGAAAAACAATAGGCGAGAACTTGCATGTCTGGAAATGGAGAGTTATATGAACAACTTATACTCAAACTTAAAACTAATCAACAGTTTTTACATTAAAAATTAAGAATGGGACATTTTTATCACCTACTCAAGAAAGTTGATCACAAGTGAAGAGTTTAATGTTAATATTATAGAAGCAATCGGACAAGTAAAACTGGGAAAGGATCCTATTGAAATCCTGCGTTATAGGGTCTGTACTAATTCTATTCACAGCACCTGACTTCCTGTAAGTTTCTATGTTTTGTTTAGTTTTCTTGCCAATCACACTGTAGTGGAAAATACTCATATTGAAAAACAGTTTCTGACGTCAAAAGGCAGCATCATTCGTCTTTGTATATTATCTTTGGTGTTCTCTTATATAATTAATAAATTATTTTTTTTCCCCACATTTGCCATCTCACAGCCACAAACGTTGCTATATAGGAGCACTCTATCTGACAGACCATCACAAGGGATGAATTTACTTGAAGCGGAAGGAAAATTCTACATTTTGTAAATTCTGATTTAGATAAGTTGAACTACCACAAAGCCTTTTTTTGGTCAGCACTAGTTCTGCACGATAGTAACCCTTAACAAAAAAATCTCATTCAATAAGGCATAAGTAGGAAGTTATCATATGAAAGTATTACATTAAAAAAAAATCTATTTCTGTTAGCAACCTTGCAGCTCAGCCAGCTGAGAAGATAGACTGATTTTCAAATACAGCATGTTGATGCATAAGAACAGTCCGGTAAAAGTCCAGACACACATTGCTGTTGAGAGATGCTATTCCTTTAATTGGCACAAGCTCAGGCTATATTGCAAATTGAACCCCAAACATAAACTTGTAAGCTTTAGATATTAAGGTCTTTCACATGAAAATTCACTTAATACAGTGTAAGTTTGTTTTAACATGACAAAACATAGAAAACTGGAAAGGGCCTGATCCCTTTGTCAGCATGCACTTATATGTGTGTTTAAAAAGCTTTCTCGATTTTATCAGCTTTTAGTTCTTGGTTCTGTATTATTATGTTGTTTGTTTTGTGTGTCTTAAAGAGTTTTAATTGTCATTTTTCAGTTTTTGTTAAGTGAAATTTCGTTCAAAATAAATCCTAATCCAATTAAGTGTTTGCTCTTGGTGTTGAGGATTTTGCATTGCAGGGTGCAATCAACACAAAAGGGCGGCAACCACCGCACTGTCTCTAATTTAACTGCAGTTTCTCCTTTCACATGGCTTTGTTTGACAAAGATAGATATGACATTTTAATAAGCAATCAGCTTTCCCAGGAAGCCTGAAAAGCAGATAGTGTTAGTGGGAATACCTTGCTGATACTGGAAAACTGCTTGAACACTACCGTGTTATTATTACAGTTACAAGGAAAAACTGCATAAAAGATAATTTAGCTGATAAGGATGCAGAAGGTTCAAATGACTTTACAACATGAGCAGAGATACAGGTCCGATAAAAAAGTGGTAAAAAAGTAGTAAAAAAGCAGGTGTGTAGTTCAACCATTAGATAAGGTAAATTGTTCTTGAAAGTCTGCTTGCATCTCTCTGATGGGTTCCCTCTGCAGATGAGCATCTGTGAGTATACAGTGTTGTTGCTTCGTTCACAATGAGGAACAATACAGATAAAAGTTTTCCCTTTTTTCGTTTTAACGGCTCTGAAGGAAACTTCAGAAAGACTAAGGAGAATGTGCAGGAATGTTTACACACTCTTAAAGCAGAAGCAGAAAAGCACACTGAGAGAATGTATCTATCTGATCATCTACTAAAAGACGCCACAGCTTTGATGAGGCGTCAAGTTCGGGGGAAATTTCTGAGAAACAAGGCTGCATGGCCCAGCGTCTGCCAGCTGTTGCTATCTGTTTGATATGGTACACCACTGCCAGACAGACAGCCCAGGGTGCTTTGGGTTCTCCTTTGTAGTGTGGGTGAAGATGAATGTTAAATCTTTCCTAATTGCGTTCCTACCTCTAATTATACACAGAACTGACTTGAAATATTATTAGAAGTTGCTACTTGGTCTTGTAGGAGAAAAAAAAAGAAAAGAAAGGAATAAATCTGGGAGTACTTTTCTTTTTTGAAAAACTTTCATTCTCCTTCGAATTTTCTTCTAAAAATAAACTCCTTCACTTATTTTGACATTAGCTGCCGATAATAGAACTTGATTTTGTAAGGAAGAAGCAGCTGAAATAATCAGCGTATGTTTTGTTAGCTGGGCAATGCACGGGAACTTGTTGAATTGATGTGTTGTTAAAGAAAGGAGCTGACATCACCAATTTTCACGAATGACGTCGCCACGAGGTGGAAATGAAAAATCCTGACGCATGAAAGGTCACAGCCTGTTCCCAGAGGAGACGCATGCGAGAACAAATATTTATATTAAACTGAAATACGGAGGCTAAAAAAAGCTTTTAGTCCTTGTGAATAAGGAGATGATCAGGTTGCATCATGCAGGAGTTGTTTTTGCATGCAGTGTTTATTGTCATCAAAGAAGTTGATGTTTAGGTTGATTTTGGCGGCCAGTGTGGACAAAAGTGGTAGTCTTTTGCCTGAAGGAAGACTGCGTTTCCCATGAGGACCAGCGCGTAGCGTGGTAAAATCCTGATCTCCCGGTCGCCTGCCGTTGGATTGAAGTACATTTCTGTTGCAGTGTCTGTGTGAAGGATGAACAGCGACAAGGGGATGAATCTAATTGTGGTGAAACACTGTCATGTGATGATGTTGAAAATATGAAACGGGGTAAGTAACATATGCCATAAAGCAGTCAGCACATTTGTGGTTGTTTTGAGTGGTCAAAGTTGCTCGGTGCTGGTTAAAGCGTAACGGACCCCCTCGGATAATGACAGAGGCGTCATTCAACAAGCTGTAAATCGACGTATAATCACAAAAGTTCTAAAAACATTTTATGAGGGTAGAAATGTTACTGTGTGTTTTTTTTAACTGAAGCTGAACATTATTCGGAATTAAACAGTTTTGTGATTCGTTCTTAAAAAGAGATTTGAGGAGAAAGTTGTCCTATGTTGAACATGCTAAAAACCATTGCAGTCCCTTTAGTGGTACTGTCGACCTCTAAGCTAACGCCCCAAAATTCATTTTTTCATCGGTTTTGGAGAAATTGCTCAATTTTGTAGTGTCCCTGTTAATAACTATCTAGAACAGTACTTAACAAAATTGAGTGCTGATTGTTCTTGATGATTTTTTATATCAAAATAACGCTTCTGCATCCTGTTTTTTGTTTTTGTTTTTTGTATCAAGTAAAGCACGTTGCCCTGCCTTGTTGAAGTATCCAATACAAATACGCTACTTGTTATCCCATATTTTATCCAGCTGAATTTAGGGTGCCATGGTGAAGTTTAATGCGGTGGAACGTGTTTTATACTCTTCGCCTGATTGAAACCTTTGCAGAATTAGACTCCTTTTTCCCCTTCAGATCATCTCTACTTGGTTTAGAAGCTAAAAGTAGCATTTAAGGTTACCTAAAATAGTGATGCAATGCCGTTAGACATTCATACTAGACATTTCTGATAAGCTCATTTTTAAAGATTGCGTAACAGGCAGGCATACTTGAGTGTTGAAGTGCGTACTGACGTACTAGTTGTTCCTTTTTACTAACGCTATGTCATTTCAGTCTGCATTGTGTAGCTGTGACTCACAGGGTGTTTCCCAGCAATGCAAAAGTAGTGTCAGGGATTTCTCTTCAGCTGGTTTTGTTTACATGTGCTTGATGTTAGCAACAAATAACTGATATCTGACTTGTGGAAATGTGCTAGAGAAAGAAAGAGAAAGTTTCAGTGGTTTTTTTGTGAACCTACCTTGTTCCTGTAACTCTGTGTCTTTTATTAAATGATACCAAAACAAAGGAAACAAAATGCCCCTATAGTAAATGATGTGATCAGGTGAAAAATCTTAGATTATCTGTTAAATGCAAATCCAGCTTCAGACGAACAGTCTCTGGTTTACTGAACGGCGGTTACAAAGGATTTGACTCTTATGTCATGGTGTTCTACATCCAAAGTACACCCCTTTAACTTGTTTAATTGTTAACACATCCCAACCACAAACCTCATTGCATTGTATTGGCCTTTATTTAGTTTTTAAATGTAGCAAACCAAAGGATTACATGACGGTAAAGTGAAAAGTTTTGAACAATTTTTACGAATAAAACTCCAAAAGTATAGCAGGTATCAGTACTCAGCCCCAATTTTTTTAAATTCCATTGTGGAAAAGCAGGATAAATCCATAATACAATCTCAAGAGCTTTTAATGTCTTAGAGAACGTTGTCAAAACAATAACTCAAACACGGTGCAAGCTTACAGCAACTGCAGACAGGCATAAACTGTCTGTCAGGGCAAGGCAAGAAGTGATCATAGAAACACCCGAAAAGCCAATGGTGACAATGGAAGCAGCAGCAACAGGACCGGACGTCTTTTATTCATGGAGTCCACTCCACACATTGCTCCTTTATTTAGGAATGGCTGAATTAAATCTATTGAAAAATAAAGCAATAAGAAGTCCCTTTGCAATTTAACAGAGGCTTTGTGAAAACATGTTAAAGAAGGCAGCATGGTCAGACAAGACCATGGTTGAATTTTTGAAAGTTTTCATGCTGCAGAAAGCTTTATTGTTCACATTGTTCTGAAAGTACACGGTAAAACTGGTGGCAGCATTTATGTTTCAACAGGAACATGACCTTAAATAGAGTTGTGTTGATACAAAAGTACATTTCTCTGTGAAAATGGCTCAGTCAAGGTCGACATCTCTGATCAGGAACAATGAGCTAGATTTACAGTCTCTTGATGTGCGAGGCCTATGGGAGCCAAACACTTGCAAATGTAACTGTACAAATACACATTTATCTACCTTTGATTATAAAGCAACGTAAAAAATACGGATCAGTTTCCCTCAGTTTGTTGCTATGCGCCACGCCGAAGAAGTCTAACAAAATACACAAAGATTTGAGGTTTAGCCTCGGCCACCTTAACATTTATACATTTTAAATTGTATTCATTACTTTAAACAGAGCGGTCATAATGGGTTTGAACAACAAATAAATTCAGTCTTGTTAGCACAAAGGGGTAGAAATAATAGGATCACATAGCTTTCCTGTAGTGAGTCAACTATACAATCAGAGTTTATTCTTTATAAAGGTATCCTAAGCAAGCTGGAATAAGATTGAAAAAGCTTCTCCCATTTTTGGAGATGCAAGAATTGTTTTTGCCGCTGTACCATCCATCACTGACAACGCTTTACAAGCGAGATCTAATTTTGCATCGTTCTCTCATCAGTTTATCTCCTCTTTACTTGGAAAGTAATCATTCGTAGTAGCAAGACTTTAGGTTCTAATAACATTTGGCTGAAAGACGTTGACGTGATGCAGCAGTGGATTCAGGATAAAAGAAAACCATGAAGACAAATGTATACATTTATTGGAAATGATCAGGAATAGAGGAGAGAGCTGTAAACTTGAAGACTAATAAGACAGAACAAGTGTGTGCGAGAAAGGGCTTAGAAGGAGGGATTTGCGGGTTGAGGTGACTCACAACTTCTCCCTGGTTGGCTCGGAAATCTGGCTTCTGGAGCTCATTGACAACAGACTCCATGGTAGCCGGTGGTTGCGGAATTGTAAACAGACTTGAAAGACTGGAGAGACGAATAGGAACCAGGCTCCCAGTGTTTATCCGCACTGTAGTCAAGGGCCCAGTAGGGGCAATCTGTGTTCTCCATATGCACAGGTCGAGGTCCAAAAGAGCAAATGAGAGAAAATACACAGAAAACCCACATGCCACGCTCTGTCCATCTTTGAGGGAGAATCCCTCACATGTCAGAAAGTGGAGCAAAGAAAGTCCAGCAAGAGAAAGGTGCAACACGTAAAATTGAAATAGAGGCAGCAGAAACAGTTAATAAATAATGAAATAAAAACAATTTTGTCATGAACTTAGCAGGAACTGGACCAAAATACAAAGGAGACAGCAGCAGTTTCAAAGTTGATGATTTATTAAACATAATGACGTACATGGCTTACAGCAACGAGGACACTAGCAACACAGGGAGCCATGAGGGAGAATCCAGCAGGGAGGGAAAGGAGGAGAGAAGCTTAAATACTGTTTGTGAAGGGAGGAACCAAATCAATGAAAGTAAATGCAGCTGATGCTGATTGTGATGTGGTAGGCTGAGAGAGAGAAAGCAGGGAAAAGCGACAGGGAACACAAAAATCAACACGAAAACTGTCAGACCATGACAACATTTAGCTGACAGAGACGTCAGACAAATACTGCAAATAAATAACTCAAAGTCAAGCAAAAACTCAAACAACCAAATCCAGTCTGAATGTTTTTTTTTAAGCAAAACATTTATGAAGATTTGCTTTTTGTTCAGCACTACTTTGTCTCCAGAACCCACAGTAAAACTCTTTATGTGTCAGCCAGAACAGTGGCCTGACCTTTAATCTCTGCTAAGTGTTTTTTTTTTATGTCTCATTGCTGTCTTTAAGAACACCGCTGGGCTTTAATATGTCTTGAATATACATGCGAGTCTTAAGAGTCTTTTAAAGTTATTTGAATGATATATAGATTATATTTAAACTGTATTGTGTGACTGTGTTTAGGGGATAACTGATATTTGGGTTTACCAGTGCTGTCCTATGGGGGAGTCAATTGTTGTAATATGTGCATTAAACTGTAGTAATATGTGCATTTAAATGTAGTAATATCTGCATTAAACTGTAGTAATATGTGTATTTCTGTATAAAATCAACTAAATAAACATGTTTTTTTTTTTTTGCCTGAGTTTCCAGTAACATTTCTCCTGATGGCGTTTGATGTTGTCAATAATAGTGGCAGTAATGACTTACTGCCACCAATGTATACCAAGCTATGCCACTGGTAATCAAGGGACCTATCTGATCATATAGTATAGTATAGTATAGTATAGTATAGTATAGTATAGTATAGTATAGTATAGTATAGTATAGTATAGTATAGTATAGTATAGTATAGTATAGTATAGTATAGTATAGCAGTGTTTTTCAACCACTGTGCCAGGGCACACTAGTGTGCCGTGGGTGATTGTCAGGTGTGCCGTGGAAATGATCAAATTTCACCTAATTGGTCCAAAAAGATTTTTTAAAAGATTAATAATCTGCAAATAAAATGCCAATATGCCAGTGTCTGTGTTGTAGTAGTGACTAGCGGCGTAATCCTGTAATTTCCTTATCACTAGATAGCAATAGATACATAGCATTGTACGCTAAAATAAGAGATAAAAATACATTTTTATGTTTATTTGATTCATATTCAAGACACTTTGATAAGAATTACTTATATTTAATACATTACATATTTAATATATGCAACTATAGAAAAAGATTTCTTTACATTTTTGGTTGGTAGTGTGCCTCGTGATTCTTTCAATGAAAACAATGTACCTTGGCTCAAAAAAGGTTGAAAAACACTGTAGTATAGTATAGTATAGTATAGTATAGTATAGTATAGTATAGTATAGTATAGTATAGTATAGTATAGTATGGTATGGTATGGTAGTATAGTACAGTACAGTACGATGTGGTATGGTGTGGTATAGTATAGGATAGTCAGTATAGTATAGTATAGTATAGTATAGTATAGTATAGTATAGTATAGTATAGTATAGTACAGTACAGTACAGTACGATGTGGTGTGGTGTGGTATAGTATAGTATAGTATAGTATAGTATGGTATGGTATAGTATAGTATATTATAGTTTTGCTATTTTTCCATCTTTTTATTTAATTCTTTGTAAGAGGTTTGAAGCCTGAACAGCTGAAGTGTAATTAAATTCCTTTTCTTTGTAGAAAGACAAGAGTTCTTCTGGTTTCTTTTCTAACACAACAAACCAGGTCACAGATTTGTAATCAGTGTTTGGATCCAACTTGACTCTGATAAGCAAAGCCCTATAATTTTGGAATAGTTTGATAACATAACATTAACAGAATATTCCACCAGGTCAGTCTTTAAGATTGATAAATGTGGAACACACTCTGGTCTGATATTTATTGTATAAGTGGAGGCATAAAATGTAACTGTTAAAGTATGAACCCAGCATTCTTTTACAAACCTGAAACTCAAAGATTGGTGCTCAGCCAGAGTAAGATCTTTGTTGTTATCCTAAATCCAGACAGCCACATCACATAAAATAAAATAAAAATTAAGGAGATGTTTTCCTTTGAACTGTCATCTTTGATTCTTGCTGGCACAGAGTAAAACTAGGTGTTATGCAGTTGTGCTCATATAAAGGCCCTAAGGTGGCAGAACCCATTTTTAACACCTACCCCATTTGTTGCTCTCAGAATGTGACTAGGTAGGCTTCACAAGAAGTGTAGAACTAAGAAAACCATCGAAACATTTTCCAATATGCTGAATCTGCTTTCAGGGGAAAGGTAGTCCAACCTCCACACACCCAGTAAACACGTACAGGCATTTTTCTTTCTAAAACTTTTCTTCAGTAACCTTTTAAAGGGTAAAGGGAAATTACAATTCCAGTACACACATCTGAACTGATATCACAACAAAATCACCTGTCTTCCTATGTATTGTATTGTGATGTCCGTCTGGATGGGTGTACTGGAATTGTAATTTCCCTCTGTAATATTTACCCTGGGAAAAATAAAGTCCATGTTTAATCAAAACACTGTAAATAGAACCTATGTAATCATTTCATTGCTTCTGAGGAAGCAGCGTAAACTATGCAGATGATTGTCTGTTCCTGTTCTTCTGGCTTGTTTCAAACTTGAACCTGAGTTAACTGGAATAACTGACATCACCTGCACATGCAGATCCTTTTCACAACTGGGCTTTCTAAAGAACGAAAAAAATAAATGTAACAAAACGCGTCACCACCTGCCCTTACTAGTTTCATTTGCACTTCTGTGAGAGTGACACTTTTCAACCTGTACATCAAGATCTAAAATGAATATGGTTCATCTTCTCAAACTCCGTAATTACAAGTACCTGATGTGGATGGATTTTCCCAGCCTAAGTATTTATTGGGGAACAAAGTAAGTGAAATAAATCAAAAACATTATTGTACAATTACACAAAGATTGCAGCCCCAGACACATGCGAAAGGCTCAGGGTGGAACAACATATTTATGTTTGGTGTAACATGGCATGATAGACAGCTTGGCTTTTTTCTGTGGAACTGCCAGAACAGACACTACCAGAGAATTTTCCTGGTCAACACGCAGAGTCAGCAGGCTTTCACTGGCCTTCCAAGGACATCAGAACAATTACAAACTCAGAGTGGGCGATGGTGTGGTAACCCCTAACCTTTATTTATTTTTATTTTTTACATTTTCTCACATGACAACCTAAAGTGTCGATGTGTTTCACTGAGGTTGCATGTGATAACCAAACACAAAGTGGTGCAACGTTGACAAATACAAGAAGCGGGAAACATGTTCTACTTTTAAATAATATCAACTGATAAAATTTGAAAAGTGTTCGATGCAAGTGTTCATGTTAGTTTCGCCATTTAATAGTGCAGATATTCAAATGTTCCATGCAATAAACATGTCTCAGAGTACGGGTCACTCTACCATCTGAAAATATAATGTAAATGCCCTGCAAAGATACATCAGGATGTAAGGCAATGATGAAACCAAAGCCAGCTAATGAAAACATGTTGAAGAAGCTAAAGATGTGCATCACTGTGAATGTACCACCCTCACTGTCAGATATGTGACACATAAAATAACTCACTGTTCCCTTCATAAACATTACATATTAGGGAATAAAATCAATTAAAAGGCCTTTTCCCTTCCACTTCTGAAATACACACAATTGTATGTTGCTCTGTCACAATAAATTTATATATGTCCATAGTTAGAGTATCAGAATGAGGAAAAGTTCAGAAATTTTTAAGGCACTGTAGTATACAACACCTCTAACTAATCTTTTTCTAACAAAGCCTTTATCAAACATCCACATCTAAATCCTTCATGGTTTGTATTTTATGCTCCCCTAGCTGGTCTTAATTCTCTTTTGTTTTGTTTCAGACTTACTAAGTCAGCATTCCACAAGCCTAAGAGCTTTCTAACCGTACCCTTTCCGAGGAAATCCCAAAATTCTCATGTTAAGAGAAACCAAACGATTTTCAGAAAAAAACTAAGGTCTAGTGAAGAAGAGAAAAGTCAGGGCTTGTGTCTTGTGCTGATTTTTACATAGGTTTTAGTGCTGATTTCCTTTCTTTCCTTTTTAACATCTAACAGTAAATGTTAATGTTTTACTTTGTGTACTTATATGTAAAAAGACCGGGTGAAGTCCGTTGGACAAGATAAGTCTGTGAGAATACATTAGGGTGAGATAATGATCTGAATCAGTTCTTTGGGATGTTTTATCAAACATCCATACCTTTCACAGACTAATATCCACTGCTGTTAACACTGTTATCTTCGACAGTTGACAGATTTTCTTCCTTGTATTTTTCACCACTCGGTTCTCATTCATCAACCATCTTCCTACTCTTCAGAAGACTCGAACCAGCAGCCTACAGTACAGACAGTGGACAACAGGCTGTAGAGTGGTGCCAGTGGAAACATCTCCTGATCACACTGCACTACTGTATTTCTGTATTGTTACAATTGACATTTGCTCTCGGCGCATTGTCTCTTATTCTTTTTGTTTGTTTGTTAGTTTGTTTGAGTGAACCTGCATCCTTCCAGTTGCCTTTCACATTTCCCAAGTGGAGAACAATAAAAAAAAGCTTTATTCTGTTTCTGCAGAGATGGAATGTGTTTGCTTTTTTTCTAAATTAGAATTTAAGGAAACCTATACATCCCAATTAAAATTATGGAGTTCTGTAACAGGGGACAAACGAAAGCCGGAAAACTGGAAAGAAAATGTTGTTTTAGACATCAGGAACACTGAAAGAATCTGACTTCCATTTTAGGAACATTTCACTTATTGGTTACTTGGTGTTCCCCTGGAGCATGAACACTAACCCCTTGAGTTGGTGCATTGCTCAGGTGTGCATGTCAGCATGTGCTGCAGCTTGCAGAAGCATCACTCCAGCTTCATCGCTTCATCGTTTTACAAGAAAAACAATAAACCCTGCCCTGCATGTCAGGTCCTTCAAACTGACGTCATTGTGATCGAAGATTTTTAAAGTGTGCCTGATGTGGTGCATGGAAGGAAAAATTCTGAAAGCCACAGTGTAGCTTTCACAAGTTTAGGATACAATCAGATTTTCGCATCATGACGCTTGAACTATATGAGCGTGTTGGGTCACGCCAACATCTACAAAGAATCCAGTGAGTCACTCAAGAACAAAAGACTAGCCTTGCACTTCTTCAGAAAAGTAGATCTAAACTTGAAATTTCTTGGGTATTTTGACAGCGATCAGCTTCTTAAGTAAAGGGAGCATTATTTTATTTTAAGGGAACAACAGTGGGACACTCTTCGGCTAATAGATTGATGCAGTTTGTGACACCAAGCAGCTAGGTGTTTGTGTAGTTTCACTGTGTGAGATTCTAGAACTATGATAGAATTAAGTAAAAAAAAAAAAAAACACAAAGGTATGAAAGAAAACAATATAATAAACCACCGTCCATCCTGATGCTATACTTAGATATGTAAAATCTATTCATAGTAAAAAAAATAATGCTTCAGTTTATTTTTGTTTAAGTATCAACAGTAAAAAGGACCTTACAGCCACGTCTTTTTCTTGTGTTAAAGGGAAAAGTGTTATTGCTTTCTTTTAGTCAGCTGACTAGGTTGTAGCAATAGGAGAGAGAAGGGAAGAGCTGCTAGAAAAAAAGTCTTAGATTGCTTTTTTCTTGCATCCCCCGATCATGCCTATAACCACAGAAACAATGTTTTTTTTTTTTTAGAACCTCACGTTTGTACATTCAAACCATCTCTTTATTTCTTTTTTATTTTTACACAAGCAAAAAATAGAAAAATTAAAATAGATAGACTCATTTTAACGAAAATACCATTTTTATTATATAAATTAATGATATGTTTAGACAAATACAAATAAGTGCAAAAGTGTATAAGTCTGCTTGCTTTCTCAAACTTCTCAAATATCTTCAAGCATCCACAGCCAAACGTTTGGCTGACAAACATACACCTTAAAAAAAAAATAACACACACACACACACACACACACTGAATAAAAATTAAAATACAACTTTATAATGTAAACATAGTATAAAGAAAAGCAAATCCTCGATTTACTCCCCTTATATAAAAGAAGATACCCAATGTTATAATTAATCCACAGACACTGAATATGTTGTCTGTGCCACAAAAACATCTCTTGGAACAGAGTTGTTTGTCATTACTAGGAGCTTCTCTCAGTCAGTCGTTTTCCAACATGTCTCCATGTCGTTCTGGCAAGTTTTTGGCATAATCCCCCGTTTTCTTAGTTGGCACACAAACCTCTGAAGAACATTTCTCTTCATTCTGGCCCAGACATAAAAACCCACAAGTCTCCACACTATCTGTACTGCTAATGTTCTGATGTCTGAGAACATTCAGCCTGAGAGCTTCGGTAGAAACCATCCTTTTCTAAGGCTTTAGCGGGTGAACTTGTCAGTCTCTCGGGATGCTGGTTAGCAACAGCAGCAAAGGGAACTGTGTCATCGAAAAGTAGACAGCCGACTGTGAGCCTCACTTCATTTCTAAGTGAGTTGCGTGTGATCAGTGAAGCGGAGGAAGACAGCATGGCTTATCTCTCTTTCATATCACCAGATCGCAAAGCCGCTCTCCCAATTCTCCTCATTGTGTCTTCTTGGAAAAACCGAAGAGACTTCACACTTCGATTTCCTCCTCTGGGCCTGATTTAGTCACCTCTGCCACATCACGCATCTGTGTCTCCCTGTAGCTGTACTCGCACATCACAGTTTGTGTTCCTATCGACCTTTGCCTAGAGAGTATACTTGTTTTTTTTAAGGTACTCTTTAATGGCCCTAGGAAGGTTGAGGTCGTCAATAGAAACGTCCATGTCTTTGTTAATTTTCCTCCTGCAAAGGTGCTGCAGTGACAAAAATGAGTAGTGGAGCGGTTTGACGAGCTCAAGTGGCAATCTTCCCCCTCCGGTGCTAATGTAGAAGACAACATTTGGCCTTCTTTGTTGGCTATAGAAACTAAGCAGCTTTAGCACACAGTCAAAACGGGGGGCTTTATCCACATTCTCTGGATCGGTTTGGAAGAAGAAGGAGTTTTCATCGCACACTATGCGCAGATTCTTGGTGCCTGTCTTTGTCTTGATGCTAAGGGTGAAGAGGTGCTGGCTGTCTGAGCTCTCCCGTAATAGGTAGGTCCCAGGAACTTGATCGGAAAGGTGAACATTGGCCTCACTCCCAGTGATGTTGAACCAATAAATGTCACTGTCTCTGAGCCTTTGTAATGTCTTTAAGACCATCATGAACTGACTCTCCGAGACAAAAGTCTTGTAGTGGTAATCTTCTTTCCCCATCTTGGTACTGGAAAGGCAGTTATCGGCAGCTGAGTCAGTCTGGCTATAATTTACCATCTGTCAGAGGTCAGCACAAGGAGCTGAGGTCAGCAGATTCAGGTGAATTCGGTTTGTAGAAGAATGGAACAACCTGAAGAGACAACACAGAAAAGTTGTTTTAGATTACAGGACAAACATTTTTGAGTAAGTCCTACAACTCTGAACATTTGTTTTAATAAATATTCAAGAAATACGTTTTAAACCTGAACTGAAATAAAAGCCCTGCATCAGATTTGAATCACACTTGAGCTGTTTGCTGTGATCTGCTTCGAGGGTCGAGCCATCTCGGTCAGTTCCAGTAATGTCATTGAGCAGTTTACATGCTTCTACCAGCTTCTCTAAACATCCGAACCAGGCCAGGTAAACAACCAAGCAATGATTTAAGGTCAGTTTGGAAACGGAAACAACAAAGAACAACCCTCACCTTAAAAGGGCTCTCCAAATGATTCTTCTTTCAGGTTTATATCCGAGAGATCTGGAGAATGTCCTTCAAAGTTCTTTTGTGGTTGAAAAGTTCCTTTAAAGTTTCGTGTTACAGCAAGCTTCAGCAGCTGCAGAGCTTCAGAGCCGAGGGCTGAGTGAAGCAGAAGGCACACCAGGGACTTTATACATATGTGCAGAGGGCTCCGCCTTCTCTTCCAGTAAACTCTACTTGGTAGATTGACAGGAAGCTTTTTTTTTCTTTGTTAGGATTCCAGCTCTGAGAAGAGTCCTCCCCCTTGTACAGCCTTTAGGAGGAGTTACAAGCAGCAGTCAATTTACCTAGAGTAACCTAAACACATTTTTCTTTTATACATAGCCGATTGTCATTGAAGGCTTCAAAGCCACCAGAATTAAAGAATCAGAAATAAAAGGTGATTATGTTTTTTGTTTTGATCTTTTTTTCCGCTTCAAGTTTAGGTTCTGCTTTTATCTTACTAGTGAGGTAATGATTCACTCATGTTCGCGACATTTCTGTGTAATCAGTTTCTGAGAAATTTGTGGTAATGTTTGCTCATATCATGTACAGACACGACTGTGTCCTATAGGAGGCGCTAGAGTTGGTCTTGCATTACACTCCCTTGTATCCAAGGGCAACATGGGTTATTGTTTACCCAACGTTTCCTGGTTGTGTGGTTTTTTGTTTTTTTTCTTTTTTCCCAACTGCTTTCCTGACAGTTGCATTGTGAATATAATGACGTTTCTGTAATCGACCTACAAAATAGATTTTGATCGTTTATTTATGGAGCATGAAAATGTGCAGGACTCAAAATTTCAAGATTCAGTTAACTTTTTTTAGGGCAGACGTACAACACATGTCGTCTCAAGGCACTTTACAATAAAATGATTTCATCCCAATCGTAACTAATCGATAAATCAATCAGTTTCAAAAGTTTCCAATCTAAGGAAACCCAGCAGAATTCATCAAGCTGTTGACTTGCAGCATTTACTCCTCTGGGATCAGAACACTGACACGATAGCTTGCATTGTGTTGTTGATGTGCAGTACATCAATCACACATTACATTGCCATAGCTGATAGGTGAGGCGAGTGGCACCTGTTAGTGAGAAAGATGCGATATTAGCCTGAAAGAGGCTATTTTGTTCAGAAAATGGTTGACTTTGATGTTTATTGTTTTTTGTCTTCCAGATTGGTGGATCTACTTTTATATTTATTATATATGTTTTTCTTTTCAATGATAAATAATATTATTTCATTATATACTATCTAATATGTATTAGAGCAATGGTTTTTGGCATTAGAGCAATCGGACACTTCTTAGAATCACTGACAAGCAATTTGCATGTTTATCTTTGTTGATGTGCTCCAAGTCTTTGAGGTCAAAAGGCATCTGCCTCTAACAAGTTAGGCTGGGTAAATCCAAAGCAATATTATTATTTCCAGGTTGGTAAACCTACAAAACCCCCATAAACATAAATGTGAATGTGCGTGTAAAGAAATAACAGTGGAACTGTACATTTTCATTTATTTAAAATGTATTCCCAGTTGCTGCGCTGGCCTAAATATTGTTAGGCTTTGAGTTATTCAAAATTTGAAAGAAAAAAATGTAACAGTTAAAATGATACTTAGCAAAATGTTTTGGTTTTCAGTGTCATTTTTCATTTAAAGGTTTCTGTTTAAACTTTTTGCTATTTGATTTTGTGTTTTAGTCACTTTTAAAAGAGAGGGAAACTGAAAACTGCTTACTCTACAGAAAAGAGCTTCTTAAAGTCAATAATATATCTTGTATTAGCTTCAAAAAACATTTTGTTAAG
>JAVLVB010000791.1:1836373-1867307 GCA_032876305.1 Orestias chungarensis | reverse complement strand
TATGATGGCTGTGTAGAACTGCACCATCAGCTCTTGGGCTAGGTTGAACTTCCTCAGCTGGTACAGAAAGTACATCCTCTGTTGAGCCCTCTTGATGATGGAGTTGATGTTGCTGTCCCACTTCAGGTCCTTGGAGATCGTTGTGCCCAGGAACTTGTAGGACTCCACAGCCATCACAGTCCTGTGTAGGATGGTGAGTACTGTCAGGGTTGGGGGGCTCCTCCTGAAGTCCACGGTCATCTCCACTGTTTTTGCTGTGTTCAGCTCCAGGTTGTTCTGACTGCTCCAGAGGACAACCTGATCAACCACCCGTCTGTAAGCAGACTCATCACTGTCCTTGATGAGACCAATGACTCTTGTGTCATCTGCAAACTTTAAGATTTTAACAGAGGAGTCCATGGAGGTACAGTCATTTGTGTACAGCGAGAAGAGCAGCGGGGAGAGTACACAACCCTGTGGGGCGCACGTGCTGATGGTTCGGGTCACTGAAGTACACTTTCCCAGCCTCACCTGCTGTTTTCTGCCAGTAAGAAAGTCAGTTATCCGCTGGCAGGTGGAGGCTGGTACGCTGAGTTCAGTCAGTTTGCTGTGTAATTGTCCTGGAATAATTGTGTTGAAGGCTGAGCTGAAATCCAGGAACAGAATTCTTGCATAAGTTCCTGGGTGTTCAAGGTGTTGGAGGATGAAGTGGAGACCCATGTTCACTGCATCGTCCACCGAACGGTTGGCCCGATAGGCAAATTGCAAGGGGTCCAGCAGGGGGTCCTTGATTTCCTTAATGTGGATCAGAACCAGTCTTTCAAAGGACTTCATGACCACAGAGGTCAGGGCAACAGGTCTGTAGTCATTTACTTCTGTGGTAGTTGTCTTTTTAGGAATGGGTATTATTGTGGAGCTTTTAAATCAGGACGGAACAACACACAGCTCCAGTGATCTGTTGAAGATCTTAGTAAAGACAGGTGCAAGCTGGTCTGCACAGGTCCTCAGGCAGGAGGGAGAGATTCCATCAGGACCTGGGGCCTTCTTGACTTTCTGTTTTTTAACAAGTCTCAGCATGTCTTCCTCGCAGATCTTCAGGGCAGGCTGGATGGGTGGCTGAGATTCAGATGGGTGTGAAGTGGTGTTGGATGGGAGCTCGTTGATGGGCTGTTCAAACCTGCAGTAGAATCAGTTAAGGTCGTCGGCCAGTTGACGATCTCCCATTGTCTGTGTAATCTCCCATTGTCTGTGTGCCCTACCATGCAAGCCAAGATTCAAACATACCTTTGTCTCTGGATTTCTTCTCCTATTTTTCTTTTTTCTTTTCTCTGCCCCTGACTGATAATTCCTTCTGTGCGGCATTGTTTCGCCTAACCACCTGTTTTCGATGTGCACGAGGCGGGAGCCAGCGGCTGGATATCTCCATTGGAATGTCACCAGACTTCCAATCCAAAGTTCATGGATTTGAATCCAGCCCATGGCAAAATACACCACAGCATCCAGTGTGGGTCCTTAGGCAAGACCCCTTACGCTACTGCCTGCCTGCCGCCTGCAAAATGGCTGCCTCGGTGTGGTTTACACCAAAAACAATTTCCTACGGGATCAATAAAGTATTCATTATTATTATTATTATTACTATTATTAAACTTTTTTTTATCTTGGCAGGAGGCTCCGGTGTATGGAAAGGCGTTTCATTCAAAATTAAATAAATTCATATTTCATGAAATATATTAATGTCCCCGTGAAATAAATTAAATTTAAATTTAAAGGAGATTAAGAATTTTATTTATTAAAATTTTCCAAAATATTTATTTAATTTTATTTCATGGGGATATTAATTCATTCCATGAGACATTAATTCATTTAATTTTGAATGAAACGGCTTTCCATACAGGTGCAGCAAAGCTTTTTAAACTCCAGACCGGAGGCAGTACGAATCACTAGGTTTACACCAGAAGCACTCTGCTGAAATTGTGTTTTGTACAATATTATATTTGTGATAATATAGACATCATCAGTTCTACATGGAAAAAAAAAAAATTAAAAAAATTGAGGACTATTGTGAGACTGTCTAACAACAAAATTGGTTAAAATCTGCAGCTATTGTGCGATGCTGCTCATGCAAACTCAAGATTGGCTCATAAACAATCTGACTGAAACCTCCCATAAATCAGTTTCAGTTTTTAAGAATCAGTTTATTTATATAGCACCAATTTACAACAGATGTCGTCTCAAGGCACTTCAAAGAAAATCAATTAAAATCAAAGATACATCATAAACAAATCGATTTAAAAAGTTTCCAATCTAAGGAACCCCAGCAGATTGCATCGAGTCATTGACTTGCAGCATTCACTCCTCTGGAATCAGCAGACCAAAACAATGGCTTGTGTTGTCATTGAATTTACAGCAATCCCTCATACTGAGCATGCATGTTGTGACAGTGGAGAGGAAAAGCTCCCCTGTAACAGGAAGAAACCTCCAGCCGAACCAGGCTCAGTACAAGCACCCATCTGCCACGACCGACTGGGGGTTTGAAGACACAGAAAGTTAAATTAGAAGCACAGGACACTGAAATAATAGAGTCCATTGCAGCAGCCGTGGAACGTCACTGGAAGCATCTCAGCCCATGTTCTCATCCAAGAAGCTGTCTCAGCTAACAGAACACCAGCCCAGGTGTGGTTACTATGGGGAGAAGAACACTAAGAGAAAACAAAAGGTTAACAAGGTTGAAATAACGGTAACTAGGTAAATTGGACAAAGGAAGAAAGTAGCAGAGAGAGAAGTTGTCAGATTTGTCCTCCAGCAGTCTAAGCCAATAGCAGCATAACTATAGAAAAACTTAAATAACTTAACCCTATAGGGTGAGACATGAAGAAGGTAGAGCAAAGGAGAACCGTCTGTCAAGACTGAGTTCCTGCCCAACCGGATTAGGCTGTCTTCTCTACCTCTTCCTAACTATAAACTTTATCAAACAGGAACGTTTTAAGCCTAGATTTAAAACTAGACAGGGTGTCTGCCTCACGGATTAAAGCTGGAAGCTGGTTCCACAGGAGAGGAGCCTGATAACTGAAAGATCTACCTCCCATTGTGCTTTTAGAGATTCTAGGAATCACCAGTAAACCTGCAGTCTGAGAGCGAAGTGCTCTGTTAGGGACATAAGGAGTAATCAGATCTCTGATATACGATGGAGCTTTATTAGTGAGGGCTTTATATGTCAAAAGAAGAATCTTAAAATCTATTCTAAGTTTGACAGGGAGCAAATGAAGGGAAGCTTAAATAGGGGAGATATGATCTCTCTTTTTAAGTTTCATCAGAACTCTTGCTGCAGCATTTTGGACCAACTGTAGATTTTTAATTGCATTTTGTGAAATGCAATTAAATGCGGGATTACTTGAAATGGTGCAAGATGAGGCCTCTATCAGATGTACCACATTTCCCATAAGCAACAATCGGATAAACCTTGAAGCATTTAGTTTGAATCATTAAAAGTGATGGGAATATTTTTATTCTGCCCGCACATTGAATTATCTTTTAGATTTTTTGTGTTTATGTGTGTTTGTTTCAGTGATTGTTAAGGCCCTCAGTGATACGATTTAACTACTTATTAAAGGTTTGCTAAATAACGTGAACTGACTTCTGTCAGTCACATGATGGCCATTAACCAACATTCATCCTTGATGTGCCTTTATCCCCATGTCCTTAGTTAATTTGCTTTTCCAGTGAGACCACATGATGCACTGTTTGATAACTCTGGTGTATATTAGAGTATAAAGGAGACAAAGGTGATCATATGCACAATCTTTAGTTTTTGGGTGGTAACTGAACAGTTGGCATTACCTGTGTGCACCGTGCACTTGTTTAATCAGTGATCTTTCCTATGGTTTAAGGTCTTCAAGGGTTGTGTGCAGAACAGTTTGTGTGTGCAGTTGTTGTTGTTTTTTTCCAACCCTTTGACTGGCAGGTTTGACCTCCAGCTGGTCCTCGTTAGGCTGACGTTGCGTTATAATTAGACTCCCCCGGTGCTAACTACTGTGTTCTTCCGAAAACGTCCTTCCTAACAGCCGTGTCTTATCCTCCTTTTTTTTGTTGTTATTTGCTTTGAATTCAGCTTCAGACCAACTCAACCTCGACCTCCAGCACCATCAGCAGGAGCAGCGACCCCTCAAAGCAACATTGTGCACCGTCAGATATAAGAGTTTACATTTGCTTTGCATTGTTCCCACCTGATGAAAGTAAAATACTGTAGTGTCATGTGATTCCGCATTAGCTTCTAGACAAATATTGGCTGTTGCTTTCAAGATGCTTTAAAATCGTGTTCTATGTTTCCTTTTCGACTTTGAGCACCTGTCCCTCCAAAGGAGTTTGCACGGTCCAGAGCCAGAGTAAGCATGTAAGTTGCAATCATACGCAAATGCATAATTTTGTGGTTATCTGTTTTCAAAGAGGCAAGCCAGTGGAAGTAACTCGAGCCACCTTTGTGCCTGTACGCCTGCTCCAGGCACAGTTAGTGGGTGTGTTCTGTAATCACTTTCTAGTTACTGATGAGCCTATTTATAATCATTTGAGATGGGTGCAGGACAAGGATATTTAGTGGAATGAAAATTATCCTCATTTCTATTTACGGGTTAAGCCTCTGTCCTTCATGTCCCACATTCACGGACTTGCCTGACTCAGCCATATGTGGTTGAGGATACCAGTTCACTTTGATCCTAGCCCCTCCCTGTCTAAGTGTCTCCATGTGTGTCTCTGGGCTAGCCCTCGGTGACCTTGCACGAGATCTCCCTCACCATGAAGTCATAGCGGAGCCGATTGTTTCTCATACAGGTGTCCTCCTTTGTTTTTGAGTGAATTGTTCTCTCACCTCATCTGTCAACAACTATTCATATCTGTTTCCTCTTGTAGTCCAATCTCAACAGCACAGCATTTCTTTGGGTTCCTTCCTGCCATGTAAAAACTGGTTTCTTTGTTTGGCTGATGTCTTCAACAATCCCAGACTTCCCAACACTTGTACAGGGCGCGAATGCTACGCTTACCAGGATTGCGCCAGTTCTTCAATCACACTGAATACACATACACTAAATCAGATCATTAGCCATCTATTACCAAAAAGGACATTTAAATATGTGTAGATTCATTATACAGGTTTAAGATGGTCCTGGCTTACAGCAAATGAAAACTCAGTACAGTATTAAAAATATATGTATATTACATAAGACCAAATAAAGAAGGAACTAGTTATCTTTATTGCTTGTGTAATTTTATCTCCCATAATTTAGCCTTGCACTAAACTCTGCATTGACTTGTTTGGATACCTCCCTCTGTGGACAGCCGGCAATGACATTTTTGGCTTCCCATTAATCATACATATAACCTTTATGATCATTTCATGACTATAAAATTAAATGGAAACAAACACTTAATAAATATATATGCCACTTGCAATTAGAGGGCCAAATTAATTTCTGCCTTGGGCCTCCTGTATTCTTCAGCTGGCCTTGAGTCCTACACTCAAAAAAAACCTGTTTTTTTTTTTTTTTTAAATAAAATCTAAAACGTCAATTTTTAATTTGCAACAGAAATGTTGTAAATGCTCTACATCTCGTCACCATCGATACAAACAAGACAGTGAAGACTCAGATGTTCCTAAAGCAGAGATGAAAAAGGAACTCTGCAGTCCCCACGCCCTGCTTCTTTTTGAAAGGCATTTCCTTTGTCCTCTCTGCAACACGGCACTCTCTATGTAGGCAGGAAATTCTTCTGGAGTCCTCCTAAACCCCTGCCTCTATGTTATCTGTTTCTTTCCCCTAATCTTAACTGCAAAATCTCTAGAAAGAAAGTACAGCTTGTCCTTAGCCTTTTGTCTCTGGCGCGTCAACAAACAACATCCCTGCTCCAGAAATCTCCCCCGGTTTATCCACGTTCAAGATGTTTCAACGTATGACTGTGGGTAATTAAGATGCATGACAAGTAACAATGAGTGGAAGATAACAAACAGGATGGGTTATCAGGATGTGGGATAAAGATGCAAAAGGGCTTGAGTGGGACAAAATGTGCTTATTTTTTCTCTCAAGCGTGAAAAAATAAATAAAGATGGTTTCCCAGAATGAGAGCCACCCACATTCCACTGGGACAAACAACCTTCTGTCTTTTTCCCAGTTACCAAGTGAGAAAAAAAATGATGCTTCTTTTTGTCTTCCAAATCACATCAATGCTGCACACATACAGCTTGATTCTGCTCAGTAAAATCCAATATTTTTCACCAGCGATTCCAGTCAGCGACAAACACTCGGACCACAGAGAAAGGCTGAACTGCTTCTGCTATAATGGCTGAAGTCATGTGTTGCATCTGTTTGTTAAATTATGTAACAACTCTGTTCAGGTCCTTCCACAGTTATGTTGGATTCAAATGGAAATTCCGGCAGCTCTATCTGTCTCTTTTTTTTGTTGTTTTTTTTACTTTGAGCCTCTCTTGGGTTTGCTTGGCTTTTTGCTTTGGGTTGTTCTTGGCTGACATGAAGGCAGGTTCATTAATCCTGACGTTCATTTTTCCCCTTTCCATTCGTTCCCAGTTCATAATGTTGGGAAAGTAAACTCTGTTAAACAATGAAGCTTTTAGATCAAATTCCAAGGCCGATGTTAATGGTGTTTACCTTGCTTTAAAAAAAACGTCAATTAATAGGAAACCCTGAACCGACTCTTTGGATATTCACATTTAAAGATTATTCTAGGCGCCTTTTAATAATAATTATAAAAAAAGGCCTCTTTAGCATCAAATCCTCATGTAGGGTTCATTTATGTGCCTTTAGGAACTCTCTCCTTGATTTCTCAGATGAATAGAAATCTGCTTATGTTTCTGAACTTCAACCAAGATTGATGACGATAAAAAAACAAACAACAGATGCTTCTTTTTCTCTTGCAAATCAAATCAATGCTGCGCACAGACAGCGTGCCGTTCCCCAGCTTGATTCTGCTCAGTAAAATCTATTATTCTTCAGCAGCGATTCCTGTCAGGGACAAACATTCGGACCAATGACCGAGGCTTAACTACTTCTCAGCTGTATCGGCGCAGTTACCCGTATTCAAAGTTATGTACAGTATCAGTCTGTTAAATCATTTACAGGTTATTTAATTAGTCACAGGGGGCGGGGTTTACAACTGCTCAAAAAGCCTCATATTTTCAGCTGCTGTGACTGTAAGAGAAGAGAGAAACTATTTGTTCTCAAACAGAATCATTTCTTATCACGTGGCTTTCGCATCTAGTTCACTGTGTCACAAATGAACATAAGTTACAGCTTCTGGGAAACCAAAATGGGTATATATGATCTGTTTGTTTCTAAATACATAACAGGTTTTTTGGGGACGAGTCTCCCCCTTTTTGCAAAAGCCATATTTTTTATTTTAACTATTTGTTAACTGCACTTGCGGAAGTCATAACATTGCAAATCCCGTACAGCTGTGTTCAAGGTGGATACATTGGAAATGTAGACGACCGTATGTTGCTTGGAGATGGATGTAAATACGAGACATTGTTGTGGTTTATAAAACTCCCTTTCTAAGAAATCCTGGCCCTGAGGACAAAACTCTCTGTCCCCTTGCAGAGCAGGAACATTCCTGACATCAGCTGAGAAGGACCTTCTTTCCAGTAAAGCAACAGCACACCCAACAGCGTGACGGCAAGTGAAATGCACGCTAGCATCTGCACCTCAGAGCATATCTGGAAAAGATTTTTTAAACACAAACGCTGCAAAGGGCTGCCGTAAGATGTCTGTCTATGTTTGGCTGTGCATTGAGCTGACTGTTGTGATATTTGGACACCTAACGACTCACATGAGCAATGATTCGCATGCCAAACCCCAGAAAACATCACCTACAGACCTGAAATCCGAAGGACCTGTAACGGTAAGTTGGGTGAGTTGTGTTGCATGAAAACAAGCCAAAGGCAGCAAGGCATGACCGTCAGCAAACAGTATATGTGCATGCTTTCCTTTGTGAGTTCGTTATTTGTCAGTGAGGCTCAGGAACGGGAATGACCAGCCAAGGGCACTGTGGGTTGCTCCCTTCGCCTGCAGTGGTGAGCTGAGGGGCAGCGGGGGGAGGAGGAGGAATTCAAAGCTTCTGGGAAACAGCCCTTACATAATTAGAACCCGACTGTTCTCACATGTCTCCACTTACAGGACTAGCCGGAGAATCCCATTGACTAGGGCTTCGAGAGCTGCTGCAGGCCCAGTCCTGAGTACTTACGTTCTGAATATTTTCACAGCACAGATCCCAGGTGAGCTTAAGGAGTTGGCGTCCGCATCTCCACCTGGGTAGATTTTGTGCCGCAGATTTTGTTTCAGCACAGTACAGCATGTGATCACCCCTGCTATTGTTCTTTCCACTCATTCTGGCAGAAGACCGGGCGTTTATCGTGTTCCTGTTCACACAGCAGACCTCAACCGCACAAGAAATAAGAGGCTCTTTTGTGTGTTTGCACGCTTTTACAGCGAGAACCTTCGCAGATAAAGAGAAACAAAGACATCCCCCACTCCTGCAGCTTCTTCACAACCACCGCACAGTCTTTTTTTTCTGCAGCAGCATGCCTCTCATTTACCATCAGTGACAGTAACCTTTATAGCCTTACTCTGTAATTCTCATAAACACCACTTTCATCCTGTTTTAGAGCAGAGATGCAAAATATTATTGAAGAGCAGCAATATAAAGTTGAATTATGGCTAATCACCAACCTTGCGTTGTTTTCTGAAAGACCTTCTTTAAACAAAAACAAAAAAAAGCTTCATTTTCATTTGAAAACCAAATGCACAATTAGAGCTCTTATCGTGCACATCTGGAACAGATTGCTTCATAATTTGCACTTACGTTTTCCCTAAAAGCTAAAGGTGGGGGCCACAGCGAAACATTATACAAATAAGCGGCGATCCTTTCAGGCTCTTTTACAGGCGTAGTTTGGTTTTGTTGCTCATTTAAAACGAGATGTTTTAAAGACGTCACGTTCAGGTAAAACACAACATTAAATGGAAGTGGATGCATGCAATGCAAAAAAAAAAACAGCCAAAAAACAACCCCACCAGAATCAAGAACGCAACTTTAAACACAGACTTTTAAATTAAAGCTTTTAAGTTCATTTTGCGGTTTGGATTTCCACTTGCGTCGACATAAAGCGCTCGGGGGGCCAAAGCTAATGAATAAACACTGCAGCCTGACATTCAGTAAAGGCACCTTTGCAAACAAAAGCGGCTTTATGAACACCTTTGGAACACCTTTCCTCTGGAATCCTCTCCCAGCCTTCTTGGAAAAGTCATTGGAGCCGTCGGAGTTCAGCCCTTTTCTGTTCAGGACCCTCCACAGTTATGTTGGATTCAGAAGGAGATTCTGGCTGCTCTGCCTTTTTATTATGATGTTTTTTAATCTTTTTTTGATTTAAAGCTTGCCCTTGGTTTGCTTGGCTTTTTGCTTTGGGTTGTTTTTGGCTGACATAAAGGCAGGTTCAGAAATCCTGACGCCTGTTTTTCCCTTTCTTTCGTTCCCAGCTCTTAATGTGGGGAATGTAAACTCTGTTAAACAATGAAGCTTCTAAATCTGATTGCAAGGCTGATGTTAATGGTGTTTGCCTTGCTTTAAATAAAACCATAAACCAACTTTTGACATATTAAAGATTCTTTTAGGTGACTTTTAATAAAAAAAAGGGCTTTTTTTTTAGCACTGAATCCTCATGTGAGTTCATCTATGTGCCTTTAGGAACTCTCTCCTCGATTACCCAGTTTGGTTGGGTAACCATGTCTAGAAATCTGCACAGGTTTCCAAACTTCAAGCAAAAATGATGAAGGCTTCTGTAGTTTTGCGCATTACTCCAGTTGCTCCTCTTCATTTCCTCAGATCTGTTATGACACAATCGTGACTTTTTATTTGTTTGCAACATCATGCTTTAGTTTTACACTCAACATCATCTGATTCAGATGATCCGAGCGAATGCAGAACCGTGTGACCGGAGTGGGATGTTAGCAAATTGAGAAATCAGCTGGTCGTCATCGTGGGAGGGGGACGTTTTGTACCTCCAGAGGATTGGACCTCATCCTCAGTCTCACTGCTTCCATGCATTTACTCATTCATCCTGATATTAGAATCTTTTATATATACAAATTAGCAGTGGGTCTTTAGGTTTCCTCCATAGTTACCATCAGTGGCTTCTCTAACTCCAGCTGCTTGATCACCAGCCAGTTGAAGTGAAAGTCTTGGTAAAATGATAGTTGTGCAGATAGACTTAAGTTTTCAACCTAGGATAAAATGACTCTTTAAAAGTTTAAACTATTGTCAATGTTCCTTTAACTTTTCGAATTGCACAAAAAAATTGTTTTTAATGGTACAATAATAAAACGAATTTAAAGTTTGATATTAATGCATCCCACACTTCACTAACAAGGACCCAAAATGCATTGCAGGGAAATTTGCCAGGCATTTACATATTTGACAAATTACCTGATAAAATTAAACCTTCCATGACTCCTGTAAAATATGAGTAAGAATAAACTCTGTCAGACCTATTAAGATACTAAAAGAACCTCTATTTGATGCGTGTGAATCACTTCAGGCTACATTTTTAAAATGCTCTTTTTTCTCCATAGGATGGCAGATAGGCTACATCTTACCGGTTCTTGCAAGATGGTCCTTTTCAGAAAATCTTTTCTATTGATTGCTTTTCCAGGCATCATTGCATATGATACATACTCAATTATGAATATCGGCCTTTTCCCCACCGTGCCGACATTCTGTGCCATAAATACTGCAACAAGCAAGCCTGTGAGGTTATATGAAATGTTATGGAGGGGCAAATAAAACCAGGCTCTCTGTACTTGTGAGTGGTTCAAAGTAATGTTCGCTTGACCGGAAAAAAGAGAGCATGATTCGATTTCAAGGATGCCCTCAAGTGGAAGTTTAGTAATCACTGATACCTCAACTCATTCGCTCCAGGAACTGCCCTTGGCTGAGGCTGCCACCTGCTGAACAGACATTCCACAGGAGTCAGCGTTGAGACAGGAGTCTTTATTTCTAACAGAGTAAATGGTATTGGTAAGAAATCTGACATTCTAGAACGGTGTACTAAACGAAAAACAAGGCAAAACTAACAAAATGCAGGACAAAATTCCCACCATATATTTAAATATTTACAGCTTTGATAAATAAAAAAAACAACACTTGATATTTATGACTGCTCTGTTTTTTTTTCTTTTCCCAGGGTCGTCTGGGAAACGACAAAAGTGAACAGATAAACTTTGGACAAGCACAAAAAAACCCAAACTAAATAAACAATTTGTGATCGTATTTTCATATTTTATACTACTGCCCACCCCCCATTTTATACAAAACAAATCCTGAGATGAAGTACATCCCACTCGTTTACAGGCATAGTTTAGGGCTTCAAACAGCGACATGGTTTTTATTTTTACAATATGGCTTCAACATAAACAACCTGTAGTTTACAGTAGTTTACAGGGTCAGAGAGGTTATGTTTAAAAATAAGAAAAGCAAAAACTGCACAAAAAAATTTAAAAATACATAAAAAAAAGGAAGAAATACAAGTCTGTGCTTGACAGGGTAATAAAAAGTAAATTAGGCTCGCCAACCAGCAGCAATCTCAGTTAAATTTTTTTTTTTTTTTAAAGCGCCCACGTACTTAAGTTCTCTAGCATTTAAATCAGTTTAGAATTAGACGGTGAAAGTGACCTTACGTCTGGTAGAAAAAGCAAATAGTGTGAGACAGAAACTAAAGCTCTGGCCACACTAACATGGATGTGTTGCAAAATAGAAAATAAAGTTAAACTTAAGTTTGTTGTGTTTGTGTGTGAACCTGACATATCTGGGGAGAACAGAAAAATGCTGAAAAACCATGTCAGCTTCGCACTCTGTGTGGGGATGCAAGGGCGACGGCACTGAGCTGGAACCGTTTCATTAGAAACATTAGATGGGAGTCGTTCTGCCCTGCTTTTTTAATGTCAGATTTCTTGCCAATTGGAAAACAAATCTTATAGAACTGGGGAGAAAAAATAAATGCGTTTAAAACTAAATATCACCAGGGCCTAAAATAGGCCAATAAAGCTGATATCGTACAGGCGACAGCTTTCATTTAAGACAACAATCCTCATAAAGCATCTCAACGATCACTTTTAATGAATTTAATTCAGAACAGAGTATGTCCAGGCAAGTTTTCAATGGCTGTGTTGTGAACAAAGTCCCCCAGTTTGTTTTAATCTCCTGAGTGGCAACTTTTTCTGTAACAGAAGGATAGAGTGAAAAATTCTTAAACAAAAAAAAAATATACAAACTAGTCCAACCCTCCATCTGAAACAGTCATTAAGCAGATAATGCTGCATAAAAGGTCTATTGTACTTAAATGCAGACATACAAAAAAAAAGAACCCTGTGTGAGAGCTTTGAAAAATAGAGACTTTTTACTAAAGGACATTAAAGCATGTCAGGAAAGAGCTTTGAGAAACAGTTTGGTTGGTGGCGCCACACTTGGGTCAGACCTGCTGAGCTAAAACGACATGTGCAATAGGACCGCAGGAGAATGTTGTCAATATAAAACGAGGAGTATGGACTTTTTAAAGCTTTTTTCATGGGGAAATTTAGCAGCAGGATTCCCTTCCTGCCTGAGACAAACATCCAAAGCTGTGAGAGAAACAGAGGAGGCATTCAGAGAGAAGGTTGGCGGATGCTTTGACCCCCGGCTCTTAGCTAAATCCACAGCATGCTGCTTCTTGTTTTTTTTTCTTTTTCTGGTCTATAGAGTTCCAGAGCCAATCCTTAAGAAATCCCTTGGAGACGTTTGAGGGAGACCTCAACCGTGGCCTCTGCACTGACCGCGGTGGGGAAAGCAGACAGGTACCCATTCACCCCACCCCACCCCACCCCACCCCACCCCACCCGTCAAGTGCAACGCTGGAGAAGCCGAGGAGCTCTAGTGCCTCTTAATTGACGACACTTTCTTCTTCCTGGCTGCAAGCATCTCATAAAAGGGGTCCCTGCTAATGGCAGCTCTGTGGAGAAAAAGATGGGGAGAAAATTGAAGTGAAAACGGGAAATTGTGTGCACATTATTACACCTTCACAATGCGGCAACGGTATCAGACATCTTCCGATGTTCTTGTAGTTTAAATATATTTAGTTCATATTTCTTGAATTTTCCACATTCTATCACAATAAAACAACAGATTTCAAAAGATTTAAATGGCGCTTTTTGTGGTACACCAACAACTCAAACTCATTAAGATTTGATGGAGATCATTTGTGGATTTTCAAATCTTGCAGCCGAGTAACATTTTACGGTCGGTTTTTCTTTTCTTCCCCCTCATGGGTTAGCAAAAAGTGACAACAGGTACGTACTTTATGCTGTTCATCCATACGTCTTTCTCCTCTGTACTGGGCGCAGAGATGCGATAGAAGGTGTGGTTGCCCTCCACAACGCGGCCATCCGCCTCAGTTTTGCATGCTTTGATTACCTGATCCTTGTTGTCAGGGATGAAAAGTTCAAAGCAATTCTGCAGAAATACAACATCAAGGTCAGAAACATTAGCAAAATAAATAAATAAAAAAAAGCAGATTGAATGTAATCTCCTTATGTGCCACTAGAGGGAGCACTACTTACAGGCTTCTTATCCTCAACTTCCCTTATGCTAAGATTCTCCAGCGGGATGATCCCTCTGGGCTCTTTGTCCTGAAGAAAAGAAAAGAAAAGAAAGAAAAAAAAAAGCATAAACAACCGTGTTCTGCACATGACTGCATCTCCCAAAAATGATACTCACGGTGGTGTACTCGAAGTAATAAAGACAGTTGTCTGTGAGAATGAACCATCTTCTCTTCCAGGTTTTAACCCGGCCCCCTGTAGAGCAAACAGCCAGAATCAAGAGCAGCTCGGCTACACGAGGAGGTGAGGAGTACGGGAGACGAGCACCGAAAGCACTGAGTGGAGCAGCAGACAGGCAGACAGATGTATGGGCGGACAGACGGATGGCGCTCCAGCAGACTCCTGGTAACCCCACCACTTATCACCAAGCTTTCCCCTTCACCAGTATTTAGAGCCTAGAGACTAAAACACCCTGCATTTAATATGTTCAACTATAAAATAAAATACACCTCTTTCTTATCGTTTATCTGACTGATTGACTTGGGCGAGCAGGTAGATATGAATGTTCCACTGATGGATAATTTTTTTTTGAAAATTCAGATTAAATTAGTTGGGCCCAATATAAATAACATAAAATTACTTTAATATTTGCACACAGTAAACTTTACTGTGTACCCTTTTTGATGTGTTATTTCACATTTTAAATGTTCATTTAAAATGTGAAATAACACATCAAAAAGGGTCCAAAATAATGAAAGAGTTCCTGTTCCTCTGTGTTTGTTATTACCAAATTGTTCTCGTTTGTAACAACTTCCACATTATAGAGTGTAAATCCCACCTGAGTCTAAAGTCATGGTGTGTTCACCGATCGAAAAAAAGATGCATTTTATTTAGTTTCTGTAAAAGTCGGCAATTTTCTCCCTGCGTTTTAACCTCTCTCGCATTTATTCAACCTACAGTAATAACAAGCAGGAAACTAAGATCTTGAGGGTAATTTTGCACCGACCGATCTGCGGTTGACCTTTTGGCCTCTTTGTCGCCCACTCCTCCTATGAGGGGAGCTTGATTAGGGGCCCTAAACGCTGGGAGGGATAGGATGCCTTCTCTAAGGAATCTCAGACTTAAATTTCCTCTTTGTCTAGAAAAGAAAATCCCACCACCAATGTTAGTAAAAAAAAAAAAAAAAAACTTTTTCCAAACAGGTGAAACTGTGAGACGATTTCTAAACAAACACTTAGAACACACGTTTGTCATCATATCACAGCAAGGACGCCGTATATGATATCCAATCATATTCCAGAAAAAAATGTCTAAGCATGTCTAAGCATGTCTTAGCATCTAAAACATTGTTGACATTTGACAAAGATGGAGATCTCTGGCTCCTTGACCAAAAAAAAAAAAAGACCAGCAGAAAACACAGATGCAGAGACAGAATCACAAAACCTACAAAGATGTTGTTTCAGATTGGAATTAGTTTGATGAGACACAGCGGTTCCTCACACTTAAAGGGGAAAAAAAGGAAATAGTTCCCTGCGCCAGAGCATTTGGAGAGTAGAGAAACGAACAGCTCTGCTGCTGCAGGGGGGGTGCGTGTGTTTATGTTGCTGGACTGGAATAGAGCTGGAGGGAAGAGAGTAATCCATGCAACACAGACTGTGGGAGGATAAGAGGGCGCATGTTTTTTGGTTATGTTTTCAATCCTGCAGAAAGGAGGAACCTCGTAATTTTGCAGATCTTCCCAACTTTCTGTTTTGTTATTTTTGCCAATTGAGTCCAGTATTGGAGAAGCTCTTCCACAACAGTTTATTCCACTTTAGTCCAGTCCACCAGATCAGGCTGCAGCCACACGTTTAACCCTTTAGATCCACGTCCAGCACGAGACATGGAGAGCAGAGCTTTGCTGATAAAAACAAATGCAGTATTCCTTTTTAATGCAACCTGAGAGCAACGTTCTAATGACTACATGAGTTCTGATCATTTATGAAAGCTCTTGGCTGTGCTCAGAGGATGCTAAAAAAGGTATAATGCACCTACAAATGGAGATCAAAGTGAGTGACAACCAGAGCGTAGAGGAGTAAAGGCTGCCCAGTAGAGCCCAGCTCCCCCGGAGTGACTCAGAGACCACCGAGCGGAGATAAAAAAAATAAAAAAACACCAGCTTATTTGCACACAAGACAGACAAACGCCTGAAGATTCGAATGAGACAAAAAGTGACACAACCTTGTTTGAATCTACCTCAAAACATGACGAACAGAACAGAAAGCATGGCAGACCACCAAAAAGCATCCGAGAGCCGAGAGATGGACTAGCTTTTTTTTTTCGGAAGAGCAGGTGTACATACCTCCTGAGGAAAGACAACAGCCAAAATCAAGGGAACAAACAAACGAAGAGGGGAGGAAAAAAAACACAACAAATCAAATTAAATCAGAATTATATCACCAGGATTTAATGCACTGCTTTACAGCGTCCCTTCCACAAGAGGGAGCTCCACTCCCAGCTTCTGTAAAGCACTGCATGGAGTAAATAAGAAACATTTCTACTTGAGTTTATTTCAGTAATGACAAGAAATCGACCTTTCACCATGATTGTTTACTCATTTCGCCCCAAAAGTAAGAGTCAGAGTCATTCTTCACTTCCTTGTTAAAGTTGGTTGTACAGATTCACCTTCATGAAACAAGTTTTATTTTCCCCTTACAAATTAGTTTTGGTTTTTCATATTCACGGTGAATCGGTACAACAGAAAAAAAAAAATTACAGAGGAAAGAAAAGTTGAAGAGTCAGGGAGGAATAGAGAGGATGTGAAATATTTCTCCAAACAGCCATTTAGGATTTTACGTGATAAATATAAAGCAGTCTATAACTGTGACGTGGAAAATCTTGAACTTAAAATGCATTGCAAATAAAAATCTATAGAAATAAATTCTGTGGATACTGCTACTGAAGACACTTCATAAGACAATCTTTTGTTGCAATGACAATACAAACCTTTTGAGGTCTTACTATAGCATTGCTCAAGTAAAAAAAAAAAAGAGAAGAGAGTGTTTGTGAACACTAGGCCATTCCTGAACAATAATCTGCTTTGTCTTTATTTTTATTATTCTTTATTGTAGCACTGGCTTTACTTTTATTGTTGTTGTAGAAACGGTGGAAGAGGAACCTCGACGCCATCCTTTCCCTCAAGTCCGAGCTTCCCCTGCGGACACCTGGCATTACCGCAGCATGATGCTGCCGCTAATGCGGGTGGTGTTTTCTTTCACATGCTAAATCTTTTGTGGGCCTCTTGTCTGTTTAGACACATCAGTGTAGGTTGGACAAACCTGTCTCTGCAGGTTCGCAGATCCAGAAAAATACTGTTTGCGATGTTCAGAGCTTGAGATTTTGTTTTCAAACCCAAACCTGCTTTATATCTCTTAACTTTATCAAAGGATGTGTTTATTTTTGTAAATGTAGTGTAATTCACAAAGAAACTGAGTATTTTCGTTGTTCCAGTCCAGTTAATAACCAAAGATCTTAAATAATTGAAATGTCTCAACTTGTTCTGATCTCATTTATTGTACATTAAAGCAGACAGAGAGGCCTTCAGGTGTTGAACCGACCTACTCACACACTCACAGACTTTGGGAGAGACAACTGTCAAACCAAACCCTTCTAATAAAAAATCCTAAGATCCTAAACCAAAGTGTTCCAGAGGAAGCGATGGCCAACTCACCCAGCTTTAACAGCCAGCCTTCTCTGTCTGGGTTGAAGAAAGTGTGCGTCAGGTCGTTGCCGTCGTCTTCTGGGATTTTGAAAGGTTCATTCTTGATGCTGTCGTATAAATTCTGTAGCAAAAAGCAGGGATTAACTTTAAAAAAACGTGTTTGAAACACTTTTTTTTGGAGAGTTTGGAAGCTGGTCTTACCCTGAGCAGGTCTTCGGGGAGGTCTCCTCCATCGTTGATGCCTCTGTTCATGGAGAAGAACCGCTCCACCGTTGGCTTGTCCTTCACGTTGGGGTTGTGGAGGCTGGTGTTGAGCATGATGATGGCAAATGACAGGATGTAGCACGTGTCTGTAACATACAACGGGAGCCGGGCTGTTTACAAGACGCCGAAAGATTGTGGTTTATCATTAACATGTTTCCACGGTATGGTAATATGACTAAAGATGAACATAAACGAGCATAGCTGAATGTGGTGCACTCTCAGGCACAAAGGCGCGGACAGATGCAGCACTGTTTGAGTCGAGTGGGCAGACGGGACGTGGGTGCTTCAGCATGCATGCGCGTCTCTAAACGTGCATCAAGTATGAAGCGGGGGAGGGCAACTACGAGGCTGACACAGCAGCACTTTATAAGCACAGTTAGATTTGAGAAAGCGCATTAAATATTCATATCCATTTGCATGCATGTTATCGCCCGTCTGTTGGGACCTCCTCTTCTCCAGAAACCACATGCTCGGCGGATGGCTCTGTTAAATGAAGCCACTTTAAAGGGATTTTCCTTAACTGGCCATCACATTGTGGCCTAAAATCTGTATTTTCCTATTATAACTACCCAGAAACAACAAGAGACTTTATCAGTATAGAAGAGTTTCCGCACTACTCCACACTGCATAACGCCACAAATGTACCTGTGGACTGAAAAACACCCGGGTTGCACTGGCAGTAGCGCTGGGCGAAGGCTTCCATCATCCGGTCGATCTTCTGGGCTTCTCCCGGCAGACGAAAACTCCACAGGAACTGCCTGTTCGGGCACACGCTGTTATCAGAAACGCTCACTTCCTCTTTGGAGGAGATGAATTTCTTTGCCTTGTTGTTGTAGGAGACTCGACACTAGCAGCTGCCTCCGTGCAAAAATAGTCGACTTGTGAAAGATTTCTTACCTCAAGGCCTGAACCAGGTTGAGGTCTGTGAATTCGTGAAGCTCCACAAAAGCATGGAGGACTTTGATGTTCAAGTCATCTCTGAGGGAAATTAAGGAGTGGATTAAGGTTAGGGGCAAATGCTTTGATTAGGAAACCACAAATATAAAAAAACTGTTTCTGAGTATGACATAAACCCCCAAAATATATATAAACAAAAAGTTAACAAAACGTAAACCCGCAAGAGATTGAGGAGGAGGTAGATAACAGGAAGGCCAACCCGCTGCTCTTTTTATCTCCTTTGGAGCTTTTGAAAATAAATTTGCTGGATTTGTAAAGGTTGGTAAGCTTTATAAAGTTTAAAAGTAAAAATAATGATTTCCATTCTCCATTAAATACACAGAAGCTTCTGTCTGTGTATTGCTTGCCAGGTTAATACCTAAACGCAGTTAGAGAAACTAACAAGTCTATTTATATGCTTTGTTTCTGATCTACTTAAAACTGATTTAAAACACAAATCTTTCAAATGACCCCCCCGATCATGATATCATTCCACCTACAAAGCCCCTTTAGAGTAAAAGATCTCTCCTTTGGGATGGTGGAGAGGCCCCAAGGAGCAGAGGGTCATAGCTAGTCACAGCCTCACAAATGATCACCAGAATCTCAAGACTTCTCTTGAAATAAAGAAACCAAAACACGTTGAAACTGGATAAAATCTGCCAGGGAACTTGCATCAAGTCCATTTCCCTGATTAACCTTACAGAGAATACCACCTCAGAGCGTAGCTCTAGTTCCCTGAATACTGTTGATTGGACATCGCGTTCATTCCTTCTGATGACGTTTACTTTCCATTTAAATGATAAATACCAAAAAAAACAAATGCATTCCAAACTTATGAGTCTCTTTGTAACATTACGTATGAATGAGTGTACTAATGAAAGGCAGGAGGGGGGCGGTTGGTGACTAAGAGGCATAGTCTTGAGAAGATCCCTTACACGTGGAACCAGTAACCAGTCTTTGGGAAATTATTGGGTGTTGGCCTGACGAAGTCCGAACAATGGTATTGCAAAACTATGAAATCCGTGAATGCGCCTTCATGAAGAGAGATCAAAAGCAAAACTGAGAGGGTTAGACAGAGCAAAGCAGGAGAAAAATAGCTCTGCTGACCTTTCTCCCAGGTAATCTCCGATGGCCGTTTTGTTCAGACCTTCGCCTTTGTACAGGAACTGAGCGATGCAGTCACTGGTGTTCTTCAGCAAGTCGTTCTCAATCAGGAACCGGATCCCCTGAGAAACAGACCAGGTGTCCAAATTAAACCCCACACTAGCAAACATTTATTGCATTTTTTTGGGAGCTACAAACCTTTTTGGGGTCCATGTTAAACTTCTTCCGGCCCATGGCGACCTGTTTGTTCCTCTGCATATTTTTCCTGGAAAGTCGTTGAGCAAAGTTATTGGCTGTCTTCGATAGTGACACAATTTTGTGTAGCACAGTTCTGTATTTATTAAATGAAAGTGTTTTGGAAGGGGGGGAAAAAAGTGAACAAAAAACATATTCCGACAGTTTTTACAGCTTATGACTGATTTAACAGATCAAAACAAAACATTTTGGCCTTCAATTCACATCAGCCTGGACACGCCAGACCTTTAGTAAAAATGTTTATTTATCCAATCAGATGAAAATGTAAATATATGTTACAAAATGTGGAAAAAGTATTCACGAGAAGACACAACCAAGGGATTGCTATGATAATGAAGTGTACCAAGCAAAACTATCAGTCAAACGAGTCACAAATCATTCCAACAAATTGTTTTGGTCTGATATAGTAAATGTATTCATTTTAAAGTGTCTTTCCCTCTGGCATTTCCCCCCTTTTGGCAGGGCTAGCGATGTCGAGCAGATGTTAAAAAGGTTGAGCTGCATATGGGAATGTCTCATTTCTCCGGCTTTGAATAATTCAGGGGTCAAGGTGCGTCTCAGTTCTAAGCTGATGAGACGACACAGCCTCTTTTTAGTGATATCTGTGTTCCGTTGGTCTTTCAACACCAAAGTCCAGTGCTTTTCTGGGGGTTTTTTTTCCTACATTTAAACACAAGCTACTCAAATCATGAGAAGGCACTCGGATCCTCGGTGGGTTCCCGATACAAGTGAGAAAGTGTTAGATAGAATTTTTCATAGCCGATAGGATCCCCATCCACTTAAGTAGGCCAAATCCCAAGCCCTTCTCCTCCTGAGACCATCTATTGTCTGCATTTGGATAGTACACCCACTGCATTATTCAATGAGGCCTCCCATCATCGGGGGGGATGTGCCTGATGAAACATTTAAAGTGCCTTAAAAGCAAAGCCAATTTATGGCGGACATTTGGGTGTGATGGAGGGCCCAACTTAGCCATCAAACATGAATAATTGACAGCTTCATTTTGCTAACCTAATAGGAGGGGATGCAATGAGCCAACTTAGGCGAAACATAAAAGAATAAGGTCCGTTTTGGTTTTTTCTTACCTCTCCTCAGTGGAACCAAGGTTCTCGATCTCACAGGTCACTTCTGCTATCTCATCTTTCAGCCGCTGAAAAGAAAAAACAAAAGGTCTTAAAATGCCACCATTCATATGCAGACTAATATCACAGCGAGGCGCAGGAGGGTGTGACCAACGCAACACAACACAACAAACAAAGAAGGTAAAAGAATAAATAAAAAATGAGCCCAGTTTGCATGTGTGCCGACCTCACAAGGCAAGAACCTGGACATAAACAGATTTAAAACGGTGTATAAGTGGATTATGTCTTATGATGCACTTCACTGATGGCTACAGAGGCTGATGTTGATCAAGTCGATTGTGCTGGGGCCAGGCTGACGTAATGGTTTTGAGACCATGATGATGAGCTTGATGAAGCAGTGGAATACAGATATCATATTTTTTAACATTTTAAACATTTCACCCACCATTAAAAAAATTTTTTTTTAAAAGAGAGATTATTGAGATTTCATCGGTACAATTTACTTCTTATTACTTGTCCAGAACATAATCGAGTAAGCAGGATGTTGACGCCTACGCCACCCAGACGGAAATGCACGGGAGTCGGCACAACTTCTTGGTCAAGCAATAACGTCTGTCAACCAGTTCATGTGCAGTCTCCATAGTAACAAAGGCAAGACACCACAATAGCAGGCGACTGCGCTAGGAGCAGTCCCTAATACATTTCAGACTTGTTTCTGACATTAAAACTTCTGTATTAGTTGAAAAAACAAATACAAAGAAAAGTCTTGTGAGCTTGTCACCATGTATCGTTTCTTATCAAAAGCTGGATGCATTGTGGGAGCTTTAAAATAGTCCTTCACTACACAGCTTCATTCATACCCCGCTTCACTGAAGGCATATAATTCCGTAATGACAATACTAACTCAGCAAAGACAAACCACAAAAGCAACGTCTGTGTTTTCAAGGCTTAGCAATCGCAACACATTCCTCAGATGTTTGCCGAGACCAACAAAGAAAGAAAGAAAAATACAGGGGCTCTGGTGGCTGACACACAGGACGAGCAGAGAGAGAATGGTGTGGGAGTCACAAGAAAAGTGGACTGGGGTCAGAAAGTATACAACTGAGCAGGCAAGGAGGGTGGTGGGGGGGGACAGTGGCAGCAGAGGCGTTGAGGGCTGGAGGAGGGGGAAGGGCAGCAGCGGTGTCCCAGACTCATAAAAAAAGAGCCGATAGATCCCACATCCAGAGCCCCCAAAGGTCAGGAGGAGTCAAGCCACCCCGGCGTCTGTCCCAGGGGTGAGATATTCGCTCACTACTACTGGTCACTAATTATCATGGACTAACCCGAGCTGCACACGAGTCATGGAAACTAAGTTCTACAGAGCTGATTTAACTGCAGAAATATTCCACAGACTACTCGCTTACATTTACTCAGTGATTTGTTTCATTTTACAGCCGTTTTGAATTCAAAACGGCATTTTGATTAACAGAACTTTGATACATGGATAAAAAAAGAGGCTTGTTCTGTTGATACAGGACAACAAAAGATGAGAAAACTGCTAAGAACAGCAAAGGGGGAGTCTTCAAAGGAAGCGATGTGTTGGTAGGAAATGCATTAAATTCCTCTGGAGCCAAAAGAAAACCATAAGAAAGTTTCGGATCCCAAAGCACAGCATCAGAATATTATTTTTTCATTTCCTACCATTTGTGTTGTCGAGTCAAAGTCACCCTAAAACGAACTCATAATGGCTGCATCTATGTTTCTATCTATTTAAAATAAATGTTTATCAAATATATATATATGCCATATTTATTATTATAACATACCTCAATGTCCTCCAACAGCTCCTGCTTTCGCCGGCGGATATTCTCCAGCTCCTGCTGCTCCGCCGGGGTGAGATCGTCTGGAACTGGATGGAGATAAAAGGTTAGCATCGTTAGGATTATCTGTACGCGTCCATTCCTAAAGTAGGTCCCTGGAGGACGCATCAGCGAAACAAAATCTGATCATACTTTATAATTTTTTTTTCTTCTTTCAACTACAAAAGGGTGATTGTAAAACCAGGGCAAAGGGATCTGCAGTGAAGCAGCAGAAGACGAAATGTCTAAATAAAAAAATAAAAAAGAAGGTTTTTTGTTACATTTTTATTTTAAATGGATAATAAACGCAACAACACAGTCAACCGATTCCTGAATCTGCAGCAGTGAAGTTCACTGTAGGTAGCAGAAAAGCTCAGGGTGGCCCGGTGGGGCACAAACGTGAGCTTTGGAAGTGCTGCTATCCTTTCAGTCGCTCTCACAATATGCGTTTATAATTAGCTTGGCCTCTGCCATCACTTTATTGCAGGGCTAAAGTTGGCTTTCATGTAATTTTATTGAAATTGGCACGATGAGGAGTTCCTCTCCTTAAAACCAGTCTTGCATAGACGCTTACATGTCAAGTAAGCGTAACTCTACAACCGGGGTTCGCTCGCAAACCGCAGTGTACTTTGTAGTAAGAGATGAAAAGATCTGCAACAGCTGCAAATACAGTGTGAAAAAATATATATGTTTTTAGTATTTTCCCAAATAAAATAAAAGGCAGTCAGGTCATTTAGAGTTCAACCAACTGGGTAGATATATTATCAATACGCCATGTGTCTGACTGACTCTTTAAATTGACTACTCCACAAAATCATCCATGATAAATATTTTGGTGGTGATCACTTCAATGATTTCTGATGCTTGTGAGCCCATTTCTCTGATTCCTCCTGTGGCCGATCACAGGATCAGACCTCCAACCCCTGCTCTTTATTAACACGGCAGCAGAGTTGAAAGGTTAGAGGCCCGGAGCTTGACCTCTGTGGAACTCCAGAAACATTTGAACAAAGTAATGGTTATAAAGTGAAGGGAACAGGGCTGCTCGATGCTAGGTCTCGGCTTACTGAATTAACAGCTTGCGATTAATAGAAACATTTAGTCACTGATCCCCATCAATCTATGAGGTGAACTTTTAACCTTTAGTGCAATCTGTACAAAAAGGGGTGGGGGTCATTTATTTTTAATAACAGGAGCCATGTGAGCCTGAATACCTTGAGGCAAATCCCCATGACATTTACTGGAATGTCTGTTAATGTCTGACTAAAGGATAATAGACAATGGGAGCGAGGACAAACTCTAGCCTTTCGGTCGGCTGTTAAGGACGACCAAAACACGACCATGTTTTCTTCCTCAGGCGCTGACCTTTCACACGTACTACAGCATCATCCGAGTAACTTTCCTCTGAATCAAACAAAACCAACATTGGATTTAGCCAATTTAAAAGATCCGACAAGATGCAGCCGAGCTAAAAGGCACACCAGAACAACTAACGTCTTTTTTATTGCCCCGTTTGTTTCGCCCCGATAAGAACTTCCTATCTGACAGAACGGGGAAGCCTCAAGACAATAATCTTACAGCAGTTGGTCAACTTCTGTTTATAGGAACGTGACTGAAGTGAAGCTATGCAGCAGTCAGGCACCACACGAGGCAACCGCAACATTCCCGTCTCAGAAAAGAACCAAATATTTGGAAAGACAGACCGACAGGAGATGAGCAGCAGAAAAGACCATAATATTGGCTCTACTGAAAAGATGAGGAAAAAAATCTGAGAAAAGTGATGGTTTGAGGATGAAGTCTGTTTAATCGTGTCACTCAAGACAAGAACAAAAAAGGAGCTTTGAATGAAGTCAAAGGAGCAGACAATCAATGAGCTTGAAATAATCAACTCTATAGGGAAGAGCCGTTTCTAGAGTGCTTGAACCGTAGATGCTCAGGCTGGGGGTAATTTCCCACAACTCAGCAAATGATCGGCAGCACATCCAATTAGGTAAATGCTGAGAGCACAAATCAACTCTTGCAAACTTCTGCACTGACTAGTCAAATAAAGAGCTTCTCTGTAGAGGGAAAAAAAGCACAGCAAAATGAAACCACAATAACATACAGGGATAGTATCCATCTTTATGGTTTGAATCATGTACTGAAAAGACTGTTTTTCATCGTTCTTGTCCAAATCTAAATTATGGAGGCTGCTGGATGCCTCAGAACCAGATCTGGAGACATTCTTAGCAGGGCAAGAAAACAGGTATTTCAGGTGAATAGTGCAAACAGACGTTGCAGGGAGGCACAAAGAACAGGAAACCGTGGCATGAACCTTCCTAGACACACCTACCCTGTGCTGTCTCCTACTGTTCCTGGCATTCAGTTACGAATTTGAAAGCTAGCCAACTATAGACGGATTTCTATTGGTCACATGTTGAATAATCCTAAATTGATGCACATTTAAATGGGTAAAAAATGATCCCAGCTACAAGCCATCCAGAACTTTTTACTAATTAACTGCCTGTTGCTGAAGTCTTCCATACAAATGAACTTGAAATATCCAAGTAATCCAGAGAAAGTAAAGAAATCCCAAGAGGGGAGCACTAGTTTCCGTTTCTTACCAAAGATTTTAACTGCATTTGTTCTTTTCCGCTCTATACGATTAGTTTACAATTAGGAAAATGTGTCAAAGTCAAGCTGGCAAACCTACAGCGTTGCACCAGAAGCTATTGGTTGTTTTTTTGCACTTTTCCCCAAAAGAACTGTTAAAATTTGCTTCACAAGAGCATAGAAACATGATTCCTAATTTCCTCTTACTGGAAGTGACTCAACTCAGACATTCAGAGATGATCTGCAACATGAAAATGAATTTCAACCAGAACTGTTACCATACTAAACAAAGCATGGAACTTAAATTCATAATAAGTCCCTGAAAGTTTAAAAGAAATCATAGGGTTAGTCAAGAAGAGAGCATCAAGTACCCACTAATTTTATAGTATAATCAAACGTTTGCCCCGACTGTCAATATTTTAAAGTGCTCCTCAATCCAGATTTATGACTCTGAACAGTCAATACTGTTCTTCAGCCTTGCTTCACCACCACTGCTGCAAACTGCTCTCCGCATTAGCAGCACTTACAGACGAACACAAGACAAAAACACAAATCGCCTGTCTTTAACATTCGGACCATACGCTGAAATTTGGCATCTCGGCGTATTTTAAGAGTTCTTAGAAAAAGCGGAGCCATTTTTAGTGAGGGCTGGGTCAGCGGAGAGGACCGCGGTGGGTTACATCAAGGGAGATATCAATTATAGCTCCGTCTCCCGCAGCGGAAGAAAGCCACTAATAACCATCTTGATTGCCATCCTGGCGGAGGAGGCAGACGTCTCACATCCACCCAGATCACAGAGGAATCCTTTTTGGAAAATGAGGAAATTAGAATAATGCGTGCAGAGAACGCCAACCCCCCACCCCACCACCCCCTAACTCAAGATGTGACCCAAATGAGGCAGCTCTGTTCGTCACTTAAGAAACAAATCAGGTCAAGAAAAAAAAAAATCATGTAATTAGTAATTTTTTTTTCTGTGCAGCCAACACGAGAGCTTGGAAGTGCACAACACAGCGGAACGATCCCCTCCTCACATCATTTGTTCTGAACAACTCCCCGTAAAGCCGCTGCACGCTTTCCGGTAGGCCCGGCTGGAACCTTTTCTTTACCTGTTGCTTCACATTTTCTCCACATTTCTTCACATAAAACATTACTTAGAGGATCAGTTTCGTTTGTCCTCAACTAAAGTCTCAAAAGGATTTTATTGAGGATGTACAGATATAACCTAATGTTCGGTATGCGGGCAATTTTAGAATTAAGCGAATCTGACAGGTGAATTTAAAAGCCGCAATGCACCCCCCCGACTAATGAACACACTATTAATTAGCTTTAGACCATTGTGTAGATAAAAATAGCCACTTTTAAAAGTATGGTGTTTTTCAATGTTTAGAAAGAACTGGTGCTAAAACAAGTTGTTTTCCACAATCTTACAACAAAATTAGGGCCAAATTCTGTAAATTCACCTTTCTTGGCCAGTCTCCATTCATTTTAGCTTGTTTGACTAAACATACAAGTTTTACCAACTGTAGCAAAAAGCAAACTACTGTTTGATGATATTTAACGAATTCAGCTCAAAACATGTGGGAAAATAAATAAATCAATAGTTCTTGCTGGCCAACGCACAAAAAACCAGAACACAGAAGTCAATAAGACAAACACAGATTTTGTGCTTCTTCAATATTTTAGTTGCTTAAGCAAACAAAAAAAGATGTGCAAGTACTTGCAAAAGTAATAACCTGATTATTAGGATTTTCCCACCACACACATCTAAAACTGTATAGTCATCTATGACCTAAAGATTCAAAAAAAGTTTGGATCAAAAAGGCCTGGAAGCATTTCATTTGACCTGGCCTGAGGGTGGGTGCTGCTGAGGTGACAGAGTCCTGCCCTGTGTTAAAGCAGGGAGGCGTGGGTCAGCGGATGGCTGGAGAACACGGGAGACGGTGGGCAGAGTGGTGGGAAGATCACAGCTCCTCCTTTGTGTCTGGAGAACAGTCACATTCCTCTACGAAGCTCAAACACAGCAAACATTAGCATCTCAATGATGTCTAACGAAGATATCCTTCAGCAGGACTGGAACTATGGATCAGACAATACACGCTTTTCATTTCCAAGAGCTCATAACCCCCCACCACCACCACATAGACACAGCTGATATCTCACTGACAGCAACCTGCTGTCCAGGTATCGGCTCGCTGCCCCGGTACTCAATCATCCCAGGTGTCACAGGGACTAAAATGCCAACAACAGGCCTTCCCAAGTATGCAACAGGCCAGTCTAAAGAATGACAGGACAGGACATTCATACAGATAAGTCATCATCTCCGGCTGAATTGATTTAAAGACTATGAAATCTGAGCGACTTCCCACAGAGTTACACATAAACGACACTGTGGACAGCAACGCTGTGGTGAGAAACACAGCAGGATGTTTTAGTGCAAACCTGCCAAAAACAGAGTTTCCCTCCTCGGCTCTTCTGTTTACTCCTGGTGATGAAGGGGTTCAGATCCTAACGCGCAGACATCCTCATCGAGAGGCAGAGAGAAGGACCCTGCTCCTCCAGGCGAGACCGGAGACACTCTCGCCGTCTTCTCGACAGTCCATTTGGGAAGGAGGCTCGCTCGGATACCTCGCCTCCCTCCTCTCCCTCCCTACTCGTGCCTTGCTGTCACCACCACTAACATGGAGGCTCCACCCAGTGGTCGCTCGGCTCGCTGCCTCCACGACTCCCAGAGAAGCAAATATGCACTCGAAAGCTAAACATGTCCAGAAGCGACGTCATTATTCTGTCAGATATTAGCGTCTCGGGTGAAGATTTCTAAAGAGCTTTGAAATCAGATTTTTAATTGCGACATATTTTGCTATATTGGAGATTTTGTATCTTTATTTTTGGCCTTTCTGAAACTAAATAAACTCTTTGATTGCAATGAATTTTAGGCTAGACGACATTTTTGTAAGCTACTTATCTGCTTTTCTAAACCATAGTTTCCCTTTCATTTCACAACTTTGACAAAAATAGACATCCACGACATATTAATAACTCCAAGAAAACAAATTAATTGGATTTTTAGAGATGCACTCACAAAAAAAGTATTTGGGCTGATGTCAATATCCAATATTAATCTATTAATCTTCTTATTTTCTTTATCGATCCCTTTCAAATCAACATCATTGTTTCTCTGCTTCAGTTAAACGCCCACAATCCCATAATGCCTCATCAACATTGGCTTTAATGTTGGCCCGATTTAACATACAGCACAAATACACGTCAATATGAGGTCGTGCCAAAATCGTTCATTTATGCAACGAATTTTTACCCTCATCGGAGGTGCCAACAAGTTTGACAGAATCTGCATGGTTCTTTATAAATATCGGTTTCTAGACTCTTACTAAAACCTCTTCTTAAGTCACAATTTCACTGGAGGCCTTTAATTTCCTGACCAGACCTACTCACACCATCACATCCCACACTGCCTTGAACAACTCATTCTGTGCTGGACTCCATGCCGGGTGTAAAAATGACCCCAGCAGGATTTCGTTCTCGTAAAATATTGTGCAACTTCCCGGGATTCCTTGTCATAGACTGAATTGTTACAGTAGCTGCGGGCGTGCCTGTAGCACGCAGCAGACGTGAGCAGACGTGGGAGCTTGCCTCACGTCTGCTCGGAGACGGATGAGTCAAACAGGAGACCTCCGCCGCGCTGGCCCAACCTTATCGGCCCCACGGTGACAGAGCTTCCTCTGTCTGGTGTCAGTTATACGATCCATGTGTTGGATAAGTTATAGCTCGAGCATAAAAAAAGTGGAGTTACCGCCCGACTAGAGTGGATATTTCTCTTAAAATAATCCAGGAAAGAGCTTTACCTTACTAAAAAAAAACACAAATATGCAACTGCACCACAGATCTAAAGAAACAACTATATGGAAATAACATAAATTGATCTTAGCGTTGTTTAAGGTCTTTATGTCGCATTCCTAGACTGAATCATATTCAAAAAAACTGAAGTGCTGTTCAAGTTCAGTTTTTTAAACATGCACTGATTACTTTTGTGACCGATGCAAGCTGTGTAACTATAGCCTAGTATGCATATTTAATATAGATCCAAAGAGAGAAAAAAATAAATAAAAAAATAACACCCACAAAGCCGTTTTTCATGACCTTTTGGCTTCTGATCCTTATGAAATGAAATGTCAAAGCTGTGGCCTCAAATCGAAAGACTGAAGAGCAAACTGAAGACAACAATTACTGTGGTTAAAAAAACAACAAAGATTAAATAGATTTAAACAAATTAATACATGCATCCTTAAACAAGAATTGAAATTTTGATCGATTAGGCATCCTAAAAATAAAAACAAATGTAAAAAAAAAAAATCCCTTCATTTTCTTATTCTTTTTAAATTTCCGTTTCTCGACTGTGGCATGCGCTTCTAGCTTGGTGGCTTTTTATTTGCATGGAAATACCTAAAAGCAGTGATAGAGGGATATGTACACAACATCTAAACTTGGATTATTTAAACCATTTTTGGGAGAAAACACATACAAACAAGCTAAAATAATTCCTTATATGTTGTAGCATTAAATCTGCTTTAGGTTTCTTCCAGGTTACAGTCCAGCTTCGGAATAAATGGGTGAAAAAAACAAACAGAACATCTTGTCCCAATAACAGGCCGTCGAAGCTGCTGTGGAGGAATGTCAGGACCAGAGGATGTGAGTGGGTGGGAAGCAGAGCTGGAGAATGTATAGCCAGGCCTAGACGCTGTGCAGCCTCAGTCAAAAGCAAACAAACACACACGGCTCAACATCAGCTTCATGCACTAGACTCAACGTTACAGTGCAGCAAAGCTTGCTTTAATATTCTACTGCTTTATTTGCAGTTACTGTTTTCTATGCAGGTCTGCTCTGTGTTATCCCTCAAAAGCGGAAGTGCTGCCACTTCCCATAATGGACGCCTTTGTCCCCCTGATGACTTTGCTGTGATTCTGATCGGGGTGGGGGGGTGGATGCCCTATTGTCAACATCCTGCTGCCTGTTAAACACACAGATGTCCTACAAACCCATGATGGGAACTCTGGAAGGTTAGTGTTAATCACAAGGCAGCTCGTCTTGTATCGAGTCTAGCTTTTTTTTCCCACTTTTCCTTTTTCTACAACTTCTTACCCTCTCACAAAATGTCGAGAGTCATTTCCTGTTGAGCGCATTGTCAAACTCTTAGCTTCCTGTTAGTGCATTGCTCGGTTTATTGTGTGGAGGAGGAGTAAAAGTCTAAACCTCAAGATGAGACTACAAAAAATTAAATAAAAACTAATTCTTTTAATTTGATCAGATTAATGCATGTAGTGAAAAATATTACTTTATGTTATAACAAAAACAAAACCAGGAGGCTACAGAGTCCCCACAAAGCAGCCATAGCTCAGCAAAGACCAAGTAAATATGTAAAAGAAACATTTTAAAATAGACACAACTTGACTTTTATCCAAAAATTATTTGTAAAGCAAATAACAGATCTTATTGAAAGAGACAAATAATTGCATTTTTATGCAAGAACGCACAAATGAATGGCTTCATCAT
>JAVLVB010000791.1:1753498-1836273 GCA_032876305.1 Orestias chungarensis | reverse complement strand
CCCCCAAGTTTAAGAAGTCACATAATGTGCCGAAGTGAGAAAAAAACAAGAAAGAAAAACGCTGACAAAAAACTATACTGATGTAAAATCTGGGAAAAAAAAGTAAAGTGTGATAAACTACTGCAAGTTCAGAAGTTTTTCAGTTGGGAAGGACATTTCTAATACTCCCAACAACATGACTCATTTTAGGAATTCATACGTATATCAAGTTCAGACTTGATCCACTGACAAGGTCGTTTCAAATAAATATATACTTTTATTTTGTTAGCGTAAGATCATAAATAATGTTACACCTAAATCCCTGTTTGGTAGAGTCATGAAAGGACAGCAGCAAGAAAACATACACACTACCAGAAACAACAAACACAGTTGGACGTTTCTGAGATTCATTATTACCTGCAGTAGTTTGCACTAGTTTGGTGTGGAGTGCTTTACACAGTAACTTAAATTCAGTTTCATAACTTTTTTTTTTACTGGATACAAAACCTTTTTTTTTTTTATTGTTGATTTGTAGGGAAAGTTTATTAAAGTATGTAACAACACCTTCAATGAGGTAAAAAAATAAAGTAGACATCACGTCTCGTCAGTTGTTTCACACTAGAAAAAAAAAAAAAAAGGCTGGTGAAACGGTTTAGCAACAGCACCAGCTGGAACTTTGTGGTATTCTACTCTTGCATTCGGGTTTCGTTCCACCAAACATCAGCACTACAATCTCCACGGTGTGGGAAGCAGAGTACTGACTGGGCAGCTAAAGAGGAGCCAACGATGCTTTACCGCACCTTACAGTAAACCCATTTGCTCACTGCAACTGAAGCAAGCACAAAAGCAGAAATGTGATTATAGTGAGATGATTAAGATCCCATTAGAGCTTTCAGCTCCTGTTCCATTTTGAGATCCATTAGAGACAAATAGTTTAACCCCACGGATCATCCACCTCCAAGTGGCAGAGACAAATGGACTCAAAAAGGAATGGGATGCTCCTCTCACTGGTCTGACTGTGAATATTAAAAAAAACAGAAGAAGAAGACGGCTCTGTGCGTGTGTGCCAGTCTGGTTCACCCGGGGCAGAGCGGAACAAAAGCCCGGGTGGCTTCCAACCGGATCAGTCAGAGGTTCACTGTTATCCAACATGATTAGGAGTGACGCAAGTCATGGATGCTAATTAATGGTGCTGCCAAGCCGGGGAGATGAAGTGAACAACAAAGGCCTTCTGTCTCACACTAAGAGGGTCGCCCTCACCCAGGAGGGTGGCACAACAACTCAGGATGAGGAATGTTGCCTCAAAACATCAACAACAGCAACAGAAAGGCTGTTGTAATATCAACACTGCATTATACAACCTGGGTTTAAACAGGCTTGCCATTAAAATCAATTAAGCATTTTAATTACAAGCCTGAACTGGAAGCCCTGTGTGCCACCTGTTGCTGTGCATTCTGGGAAAAAAAGTAAAATAAAATACCAAAAATGAGACAACTAAGACAGATTATTACATTTTTAAAAAGGTGTCAAATAGTATTTTGAGCAAAATAAATATACTATTGGTTATTATTGTTTGTTCTCTTGAAAAACAATTGGGAACTAAATTGACAATAACAGTATTAGGGGGTTAAAAAACTAAATAAAACCGCGCTAACAGCAGCAGCGAGGAGAGGAAAGCGAGCAGATATTTAGTTACAATCAACTCTTAATGTAACCGAAGCCCTTCCTGCGTCCTTTCAACTCACCGACTCCTTCTTCCGACTTTAGCACCATGCTGCTCCGTCAGCAAGCTCCCGTCCTCAGGGGAAACAAAACTAAGCACCAAAAGTTTCTGGAGGCTTCCGAGAGCGAAGAGTCTCACCGACTAACAACTCAAAGTGGATACAGGAGCCTTTGAAGTACTTAACAGATGAAACGAGAGACGAAAAAGCGTGTTTTTGGTGAAAAGGGTGTTCCAGGCGACAGCTCGAAAAAGGAGTGGTTCCTAAACGGACTTTAACCAAGCGCTCCTCCTGAGTCTGTAAAGCCTGACTAGACAAGGAACACACTGTACTTCCTGTTGTTTGTTTCACAATAAAAGCAAACATTCACAGCCATAATAGAATGTTGTTGGTTTTTTGTTAAAACAGCTAAATAAAAACATTACACATTGTACAGTAAAGACGAAAATAATAACAATAAGGAATATTTAAAAAAAAGGTAGAGTGACTCATCGGTTTAATGACCGAAGGTATGGCAAAAATAAGGGGTTTGGTCCCGTCGAAGTTCATGTGAATAAATGGATAGCACCCTTTTAGTTTTACTGGCGAGTCAACGCAGTCATGGTAGGCAGTCTGGGGTTCAGTGCCTTGCCCAGAGGTACGTCAGCAAGTGGCAGGAGGAAGCTGGGACTGATCCTGCAGTGCAAACCTCTGATTGAAGGACAATTATTCATTCATCGCAAAGTAAGAGTAGAGTTTGTCACATGACAGAGGCATTAAACTCAAAATCATCTAACAAAGAAACATATATATATATATATATATATATATATATATATATATATATATTTGTTTCTTTGTTTGATGATTTTGATAGTTTTATAGATAGATTTATTATGTTTCACAGCCTTTAAGCTTTTGATATCCAAGACAAGAGAGAGTTATGTTAACAGAGATTTTGACACAACCTTTTGGGTAAAGGAAACTAAACATTGAGACTAACACTTACCAACTAAAATCGACAAAATTATTTTCTGGATATCATTGCTCAAATACTATAATATTCAAGCTTTAATGAATCGACCATTTAAAAAAAAACATTAATATTGCTTACTAATTGTTTAGTAAGCAATATTAATGTAAGTATTCAACTGAAAAGGTGACTCTTTACACTCTTAATTTGAAAAGTACGCCAGATTTCCGGTTTTAATCAAGTTTCTGGTTCAGGCAGAAGCCACCAGCTTGGTTACTCAGGAAGAAGGCTGAGTGGGGGCAGGGAGAGGATCACTGACACACAAGCACTACTCAACTGTTTGGGTTCTTCACTCAGCCACATCCTCTGAGAGCAGAATCTGTGTCTTCAGACTCTCAGCTGGGAAACAAAATTAAGGAAATAGCATAGAAATATGTCCAGACAAAAGACATGACCCGAAAGCCATTTCCGAACACCTGTTGAATCCTACGGCCTAGTTCACAAATTATAGAACCACCAACAGTTGTTTCTGTTCACAAACATGGTATCTATACATTACTTATACAGTATTGTTGTTTGTTTTTTTGTCTCATTTAAAAATGTTTTTAAAAAAACAACAACATGTTGGACTGTTTCAAAGTTTAACACGTTTAACCGAAACAACAATGTTAATTTGATTTATGCAAAACAGACTAACAAAACGCTGCGCATGGTAGTAAAGTGGAAGGGAAATCATTTATGGTTTTTAGCTAATAAAGAAGAGAACGAATCTTGTTTCACAATAAACTCTCATGTCCCAAAACTTAAATCCAGCACAACCAACTCGGTGTGCAATTTACCCTCAGGCGTCCTACAGGGTGTGTGAGAGTTCGCCCAACCAGTTTACTTGTGTCTGTGGACACGAAGCAGCCATTCAACAGCGTCCCTGTACCAGATTTGGGCCCTTAGGTCGCCGTGGAAACGGCGTCAGAGTTTGGTCCACGTTGCTGGCAGTAATTTGAGCTTTGTTTTCGTCTTTGTCAATGATTCTATTCACGTTCTTCATACTCTTCATACTCTTCACTGTTTTCACTTTTAGACATTTGTTATGATGCAAAAACCGTAGCAATGTCACACAAGCTCACGTAATAACTCTAATAATTTGATAAGGAAGCAACCTGGATTCAGAATAGGAGCAATAATAATGGGTTAATGGGAGATGATTGGCCAACAAGCTGTAGACACTCCAGAGATTTGGGTGCAAAGAAGGATTTTTTAATAAAACATACATTGTGGGGAATATTACACATCATCTCCATCAGTGTCTTCAACATCAGTGTCTTCAATCAGAGGCATTATCCAGTTTGCATTAGGATGCTACAGGAGATGATCAGCTTCTAAAACAAACCTTTAAAGAAGGCTCAATAATATGAAAGCTACAAAAACTTTTAGTTGTTTTGTTTTGTTTGTTTGTTTGTTTGTTTTTTTTTTGGGGGGGGGTAATAAAGTGTTTTATTATTGAGTTTAATTAAAATGAAGAGTCGCAACCATCTGGAATTTTGTTTGCAGATCGCATACAGCAGACATGGGGAAGAAGGTTAGCCTGGTCAGATGAGACTAAAGTGAAACTTTTCAATTAAAAAAAGGATGCGGGGGAAAAAAGTGACATAAAACCCGAACACACGATTCCTATTGTGAAACAAAATTGCAGTGTGATGCTGAGAGGATTTTCTTCTTTAGCAGAAATGTGAGAACATTGACGGAAATATAGTTAGAAAAATACAGAGCTGCTGTAAAAATAAATAAAAATACACCGTGAAAATGCTTTTTTTCTATAATGAACGGGCCTTTTTCCTTGTTTCAGGGAAATAATTGTTTTTCCTGCATTAGGAACTTTTTTGTCATTTTCTTTCTTCCTATAAAACAGCATTATTCCGTGTGTAGTTTGAATAACATCTGCACCAGCATTATGCTCTCAGATAGAAGAGCCTGTCCCTGCTTGTTGAAAAACAAAGAGAAATACCTCGCCCAGCCAGAGTGAGGCCGAGTAGAGGTAGACAACATCTCTGCCCTGAATGCGTTGCCTCACTACCTCCGATTGTTGTTGTTTTTTACCTGCATTGGCAGTTTTATCTGTGCACCTTGCACTGTCATGTCCGATTTTCAGACCAGGATGAACAAAAGCAGGGACATTTAGCAAAATTTTGCTTCATTAAACCTTCTTCACATTGCATCCCTCACCAAACTTTGTTGTAAATCATCTGCACGCTATCCTCTCTTCAGAGTCCTTATCTCCAAGCTCTGACCAATGAGTGCATAAGTTGTTCTCAGACAGAGTTTCCATTCATCGTTGCTGATTCCTCCGTGCCCCGGAGCACTGCGGCACAGATGGGCTTAAACCCCTGAACAAATGAAACCAAGAGACCTGTCTGACCTTTACATGAGCAGCATTTACAGGAGTTAATTATAAACACACCAGGTTTGCTGTGTTCTGCTTCTTCCTGCAGTTAGAATAAATGTGACGTCAACTAGGTGTTTATGTAAACATTTGACAAGATTGATTTTCTTTCAGATTTTTATTGGTAGTATAAACAACTACCAAAATTCTATTACATCTTGATACTAAGACTCCCCTAAAAAAAAAATCTCTTTAGCGTAAAATATCAACTTTTTAAGAGAATAAAATAAGATTCCAGTGTGTTAAGTTAGGATTTTACTGTAAAAAGTAAAAAATATAAATATTATATAGAGGGTTATTCTGCAGAAATTTAATTGTAACTACTGTTTTACTCTCTTTCCATAAGTACAGGATCTAATTTTTTGAATTTTTTTGAACATGTTAATGTGCAAATTAACGTGTTACAATCTAGCAAAGATAAAGAAGACAGTGTATATTCATTGTTTATAGATCTATCTAAACAGCCACTGTGTATAAAAAAACTCTGAAATTGCAATCCTGCAATAAATATGAAAAACAATACAATAGTTTTTCATATCATAAAAAAAAACACTAAACAAAAAAATTAGAAAAGCTCACAAAATACAGGAGTTATTATACAGATTTTAACTAAAAACTTGTCTGGTCATTTCTAGGTTTGTATTTGTATTTTTTTTTTTATTTGACAAAAAAAAGTAATTAAAAAAACCTATATAACATTAAGTCATGGTGTAACAAGTTGTATATTACAAGATTTCTTTCTGTACCAAATACAAATCCGACCTAGAAGACTTCTGCCTACAACTACATGTTAATAAATTATAATAGCATAAAAAAACAATTGTTTCAGTTTTCAATTTTGAAAAGTGAAACTGCAAGGTAGATGTTGTGACCCCTGTATGACCCTTGTGTTTAGGGTGGGGGTTTACTTTTAACACTGAATATTGGCATAGAAAAACTTTGTCTTGCAAACGACAACAATTACATTTATATCTAACCTATATAAATTTGCTCTTGACAATATTTTTTCAACAATGAATAGAAAGATGCCATCTGCTGATCATTTGTATTAACTGCAAGTCAAATATTAAGGAAGTAGTAATAAAAATATAAAAAAATTATGCTGGCCATGTATTTTTAAAAGCAGTTGCACAGGATCAATTAAAATTTTTCCTTCATTTCCCATTATCTTAGGTTTTATTTGAAAAGAAAAAGCTTTGCTGCAATGGTAGATTTGCCAAACGGACACTAAAGGACGGTAGCAAAGTTCCCTCATTAGAAGAAGACAAAAGTATATTTTATGAAGTGCTATAAAGTGGAATTATCTTATTTTTTATGAATGCATTACCCTCAAAATACAGACATAAAGGACATATAACCTTAGATTTAAACAGAATTGCCCACAGTAACTATCCCTTTCTCTCTGCCCTCATACTAGTATTACTTCCAAACTAAATATATGTCAAGAAAATATGTTTTTCTCTAGTGGTGAAGCAAACACAGCCTGCGGGCAGACGTTAGCTCTGCCTGTAGCTCTGCTGCCCCACACATGACTCGCCACACGATCCGATTTTCAAACCACAGCTCTCTGTTCATAGGTGCAGTAATGAGACCTTCGGTTCAATGTAACCTACAATTTTGTGGGTGAGATGCACAGCTGCAGGCCTCAAATAGGGAGACTATTCTCTAACCCGGGTGTTGCGTAACTAATGATGGCACAAGTGTAGAAAATCCCTTTGTGAAATACATAAAAAATAATTAAGAAAATCTCACTAAAGGACAAGTAAATGAGAGCAACATTGTGTTTGGTACAAAAACAAACTATGGATAGGCCTTTTGCTTTTCATGTTCCTCACACAGAATTCTTCAGATTAGGGATATTGACATGAAACCAATCCTCTTTATATCATTCGCTGTGTTTAGAGCTATATAGACTCTGTCTGTAGACTCACACACAGTCGGGCTTGTGACAGCTCACTTCCAGATTCCGCCTCCCTCGGTATCTGAAATGCATTAAACCGTGTGCTAACAGAGGAGGACAGGTCCTAGCTCTGGGGAAACAACAACTCATGTGAGCTATCAGTTTACATTAGATACCGCCTTCACTGCATGCCAGTGCACACACTTCCTAATTATCTGCCTTACCACATCACACAACAAATGGAAACTAATTTTAATTGAAGTATGGTTTGCACACCTGAAATTATGTACAATTGAACTTTATTTTAAAAACACAGCTAACAAGTAGAAAACACTATTATTAACTCCGATCAGCTTTATTTTACATGTATTTGTCGTGAAGTGAATAAAGTAGCACTTCTTTCAATTTGAAGGGTCTTACAGTGTGTATTTTTATGTTTGATCTTTTTTGAGATTTTATATTGTTTCAATCTAATCTACAGAAACAAAGAAATTCAGCTATTACATCAAACAAACATGCCAGCATTGGCTTGGTTGAGCTCCCACCTCCGGGATTTTAATGAAGTACAAACTGGATGTTGACAGAACTATTCTTTTCCTTGACTAAACAACTGATTTAGTTCCAGGTTTTTGCATGACGCGTGCGTCTTCAGTCAAACCTGGACCATCGTGGTTTCACCACGACTAGCGAGAGATGGTGTACAGCGTGAGGTGTTTGCGCTATTATGCTGGGTTTGCTTTACATCTCACACAAGGCTGCAATTTAAAAGCTGTCTTCACTTCTTTTTTTTTTTTAAAGCATTCCTACTAACTATTTTATTAGTACTCAACTTTTTAATACTCTTTAATGGATATATTTTCATCTCTGATGTCTGTTTATCTCTGACTTAACACCCACGTCTTTGTTCTTGAAAGCGGGATTACATTAATCCATTGTTACCACTATTAAGTGGTGATACAAAAGATTAAAAAAAACAAAAACATTAAAAGAAGAACAAAACAGAGCAGCACAAGGAATAACCACCAGCGTGAAATTGCCAGCGACAACTGACATCACGGGGGGGCGACCACAAGCGCCTTTGAAAAAACAAGCTGATCTGGCAGAAATCCCCCAACGTTTACTGCTGCTGCTGCTGCCTTCCACGTACCACCCCTGTATAGATCAGCGTCCTCAGCTGCCTCCTTTAGTTGGCCCTCTATAGGCTCCCAGCCAGAGTGGTCTGCCACCTGTCTCACAGCGCAAATGGCAACTGTGCTGATATTAGTCAGCTAAAATATTCATTTACACAACAACGCCCAGCGTGAGCATGCTGAGTCACACAATCATTCTGATTGTTAGATTGGTATTTGCAGTTTGGATGACCAGGGATTAAAAAAAAAAAAAAAAGGGCTCAAAAATGATAAAAAGCATGTTTGAAAGTAACCCAGAGATAGAGAGAGCTGTGATTACATTTATCTGTGGTTTCATTTCAGATTAAGAATTGATTTTATGTTGATTTTGAGAAACATTTTTGATCAGGGAGGATGTCATTTGAGCTCAGTAGGAGGATAAAAAATAAAATAAAATAAGCATATTGTTTAAAAAAATGGTTAAAAATTTATAAATTACCCATTTGCCACGTTTAAAAGCAAAAAAGTATGTTCGAACGTGTTCAGATAAATTAATGTTTTATTGCATTTGAATAATGTACCTCTGAACACATCTTTTTTTCTTTGTTTTTTTGTTTTAACACTTTGTTTTTTTGCCCTGATTGACTAATTTATCAAACTTATTTCCTGAGTTGAGAATATCTAAAAACCTCTACTTAGCTGGAGTGACATGTTCTCTTCTCTTTCCCATTTAAAACTGAGATCCAAATAAACAGATTCTTGATTCTAGATTAATAAAAGAGGGACTCCGTTTCACTCGCTTTTCCCCAGAAAAACAGGCAGTCAGGAGCTCAAAAATGAGGTGCAGATTTAGGAAATGTCTTAGTTTACCTTCTAAACTATAACGTTTTCCAGTGTCAGATTACTTAAAGCAATAAAAGACTATTTATTTTACACAATAACACACATTTCAAACATTTGACTGTCGAAGGATGAGGAATTTGCTATACAATGAATAAAATAAATCTGTTTTATAGTTTCCAATGTGTGCCTGCTTATGCGTTATTGTCGGTTAAATCAATGGAGGAAGAGAAAACCACGGTTTCTGTCACTTTGTTGATGTCATTACATGAGGTCATCCAGTTAAAGCCCTCATTTAGCTTTTCCTTATGATCATGGTCCACACGGCTACTACATTTAAAAAGAGGAGACCCCTTTGTCACAGTCTAACAGTAAATCACATCAAAATTTCACTTAGATGAAATAGTTTCTTCTTTAAAGTCAGTGTAAAAAAACTAGGAAGTGTCATGTCATATGGCTTTAAATGGAGGCTTTTGTGACACTGTAGAAAATTAAAAGCAATGAACCGTGGCAGCAGGAAAGTCAACGTGGAAGTCTTGGTCATCCTTTTGTGTTATTTTCAATTAGCTGACAGTGCCACACTCAAGTGTTCAAACGGTCAGAAAACAATTATTATATAAAAAAAAAAAAAAACTATTTACATAAGTCTAAAAAGTTAAGAAATTGGTCAAAAAGTAATTTTTTTGTGTATTTATGAAGGGTCCGGCAAACATCAAGAAGGTGGGACATTATGGGATTCATGAATTTTTCCACAGATGCGTAATAAAGTTCCACCTTTCGACAGATAGTTTGGAAAACAACAAGAGTCCCTGAAGAGTCCCTGAGTTATTTCTATTTGTGTTTTTCTATCACTTATAAAAACCCAACAAATGTTTCGCCATTATAGCATTCAGGAAGTCGATAGGTTCCATATCCAAAACCTGCATTTGGTTTTGTGCAAAACGTGTTTCTCGACTTTAGAAGAAACAAAAAAATGACTTTACAAAAGTGCTGGCGGAAGCTTGTAAATGCGAGCGAAAGAAGTTTTGCAACAACAGAGACTGAAGGTTTCTCAGTGGTAAAGAAGCTATTGCTTCAGAAAGAGCATAAAAAAATAGGATTACAGTCTATAGATGCCTTCATTTTGGAAATATGTCCAATTGTCTGACTGAACTAAATGGGAGTGTGTAGACATAACGACAAAAACAGGCGGAAAACCCACGTAAAACATCCCAACATTTAAGTACGGAGGTGGATGCATCATGTTGTGTGGTGTTTACGCTGTAGGAGGGACTGGTTTAGTTCACACAGTAGAAACTTACAAGGATATATTTAAAGAAATTTAAACATATTATCAAGGCACTAAAAGATTGGGGGGGGACAAATGGGTCTTTAAAATAGACAGTGAACCCAAAACACAGCAGAAAATGAGCTACGACTTTAAAAAGTCGACGTTTTGAAATCACCACAAAGCCATAATCTCAGTATCAGCAGACATTTGAAGGCCGACCTGAAAAAGTTGAAAACATGACAGAGAGTTTTTAAAAACACCTTATAAATGTCTGGTTAAAACTGTACATCAGTAAATTTGCTTAGACCCCAAAGCTTAAAGTTGATCAGCTTTACAGAAATCCAGCTCAACTCAATTCCGACAGCTCAGAGAACCTGGATCACATCTCTGTCAGATATCCAAAGCTGAAAGGCTTCACACGCACACGCACACACGCACACGCACACACACACACAACGCCCATGCTTATTCAGGCCTTTTGAAATCCCAGAGACGGCACCACTTCCCGCTCAGTTCGCACTCCGTCAGCTGATTCGCCCCAAACCAACAACAATGCCGCTGCAGTCGTGACAACAAACGGTTTAAGCGCTCCCAGTGGAGAACCTGCAGTGAACTGTGATGGGAACACCAACAACGCAGCTGACAGGGCACCAGCCACATCCGGCCTGTCACCATCCAGTTTGGGGCTTTTAGTGCAGAAAGGGGAAATGGCTCCGGGGTTTTTTAATAGGAGAATAACAGATAGTTTTTTTCTTTTCTGCTCTCAGTGCTGACATACACGGTGAGTATTAGCTGAATGTGTCAACATGATTGTGGGGATTAGTAGTAGAAACATGGCCTCACACCCCATAAGTAGGTACACAAGATTAAATAGTGACAGCCAGATTATGTTACTTCTATTTTTATCAGGCTGTTTGTCACCATCCCCAGGTACGCTGTGCGTAAATGCAAGCGATCACACAGGCAAGCCGAGTTGCTGGTCTTGCCGTTGAGTGCGCAGGAAATGGTCACTAAAGCGATATGCGCTTAGCAAATTCCTGTCGTGATGTTTCCTTACCTGGAGGTGTCTTCGCCGCTGGGCACAGGAACGTCTGAAGGCTGGACACGCACAGCTCGCTCAGTGTCCCCATAGCCTCAGAGAAGGATTCTGTGTCTGTGTGTGAAGTCTGCGTCAGTGGCCGAGTGGCTCCTTCGACGGGCCGCTCAGTTCGCTGGAAAAGGGAAGTTGAGAAAACCTAGAAACCCCGCCGTGGCTGCTGACAGTAACTCCTTGTCGTAGAGAGACTCCCAGCTGTTTCTTCGAGTCGCTTGGCTGCACTTAATCCCCGAGTCAGAGGACTTCTCTGCTTTCCCTTCCGAAAAATTAAAGCCTCCCACACTCACCAACTTTCTCTTCCCTTTTTCATTTCGATGTGGGATGCTGAAGTCACCTCGTTTTTTTTTTCATCTTCCCCTTTTTTCTACTTTTTTTTTTGTCTCAGCCTCTCTCCTCAGCTCTCTGTCACTGCTTAGTATACACGACTACATTCTAGCAGTCAGTGTCAAACTGCCCAGACTTAACACGCAAATGGAAAAACATGCACGATCTTCATTATGAACTGTCAGCAGCTAGCTCAAGCAGATTTTGATTTTAGTCTGTGGCCTCTGCGTTTCTTTTTTGCCTATTTACATGCCCTAGAAAAGCTGTATGCACCACTAAAAATAATAAAGCTTGGAGCTCTGAATCTCACAGGCAATCACTCTTACAGAAAACAAACTGTTTATAATCAGTTAGCAATTTGACGGGTTAACTTTCACTCTTGAGCCAGTATTTCTTCTTCTGCTCTGAATTAACCTTCTTTTCAGTCACAAAGACCTCACCCTGACTCCCGAACACATGCCTCTCTTTTTCTGTTATCAATAAATCAATCAATCAAATCATCCCTCCTTTTCAATCAAACCTCCTTTGAGCTTGACGCAGTCCTGACTCAGTTTTATACTGTATATTTTTGTATAGTGAGCATGATGATGTCAAGCGCTTCAGCTTGACCCTTGCATGAACGGCCATGTCTGTATGGCTACTTTAACTGCTTACAGCTGCACATCACCTAATGGTGGAGTCAGCACTAACAGGCGTTATAGTTTTTCTCAGGGTGCATATTTTCTGCTTAAATACTGCGCGTAGATATGAATATATGCTGCGACTATTCATGGTTCAACACATTCATATTATTATCAACGTTTCACAGTTCCTTGTGAAATCTAAAAAATGTGGAGAGAATGATACGTACTCTTATTAAGCTCACTTTACTCTGACATCCCCAAAAATATTCTAGTGTAAATATTTGCTTTTCGAGTTCACCTAATCAGCAAACAGATTCCTCCTTTGTGCGTGTCACTATGGATAAAGCTGGTCTGTAGATCCCTTTAAAGTTTGTGAGCGCAAAACCAAAGACCACACCAGAAAGGGCAAGAATAAAGTTGAGGAGAAACAAAACTAATTCCTCAAATTTACCAAGATGGGGCCTTCCACTTAAACTGAAAGGGCTGGCAAGGATGGGGCTGACCACAGAAGCGGCCCTTAGGCTGCAGCCCTTAATGGACTGGCGACCAGACTTTGATTTTCACCCATAGATCACAGAAAATAAGCTATTCTGTGACCCTGTAAGAATAAGCATGTAGAAAATGGACGGACGTAAAGACAGAGCAGTGCAGGGGGTATAGAGCTATGGGTAAGAGTTAGGATAGGAGATGCTCTTTAAAGAGGTGGGGTCTTCAAGAGTTTCTTGAAGACAGACAGGGACGCTGCTGTTCTTGCGGCGCTTGGTAGGTCATTCCACCTTCTTGGAACAACACAAGAAAACAGTCTGGTTTGTCTTAAGCGTGGTGTAGACACTGATAGACGACAATCCATTGATGACCGAAGCCACTGAGCTGTGACACAAGCCTTTGCAAGAGTATTCAAGTAGATGGGAGCCGTGTCCTTAAGCACTTTGTAGGCTAGCATCAGGGACTTGGATTTGATACGGGCAGCCAGGGGTAACCAGTGATGCTTAATGAACAGAGGGGTGACATGAGACTTTTTTGGGCTGATAGAAGACCAGACGCGCCGCCGCACTCTGGATCAGTGGTAGTTTTACCGTACAACGTCCTAATGTCCTAACAATGGACGCCACAAGTCATAATAGCTGGTGATGACAACATTGTGCAAACAAAAAAAGCAGTTCAGAGTTTAAAAGACTTTACACAGTGGTGGAGGTTCGTCTTTCAGTTGGAGAAACACCCTAAACATGCAGGCAAGACTAGGATTGCTAGTTTAGAGGAAAGAAAGTAGAAAACTGGAACTGGAATATTGAACTGGGGTAATTTACAGTTGACTATTTTGCTAAATCTTGTATTTGCTGTCCAGAAAGCTGTGTACTGTGTTCTGTACCGTGTAGTGATAGTATCTACCTTCCTCAACTTTTTACCTTTTCACTTGTGCCAACAACTTGTTGACCAAAGGCTGTTCACCAACTATCGCATCACATCAACAATAAACGGATAAAAACCCGATGTGTTAGCACCCGTGGCTGACTGTGGACACTTGTACGGGGTTTGTTTCACAGGAAAAAAGAAACTGAGTAAAGTGCAGTATAAAAAATCAATAGGACTAAAATACGACATTCGTGAATTGACGCGACCACACCTCAGTGATTAATTTTGCTGTGCAGCAGCTATACTTTGAGACAAACATCATTTAGCCGGGGCAGCGGCAGCGGAAGTGTGATTTCCTGCGTGCACACAGTGCAGTGCGTAAAGGCCTCACAAAGCCATACAGCAGCTCGCTCGGGCAGCCCATGCCACCAAGTGGACAAATTGCACAACAGCAACACGCTTATTTTCAAGGCAACAATCAACACTACAATGTTTCTGCAGGTCAGCGGACAACATTTTTACAGGTCTAATAATAATTCGATGGATATGGGAGCCTGGTCTCCTAATTCCTTCTGTAGTCTGGTCCCTTGGGATCCTTCAAGCAGGAGCTGGATGTTACATTTCCAGAGAGCCTCACTGAAATCCCACACATTAACCAAACACCTCTTCAGGTGACTAACAACTGGCCAAGAGGAGGCTGATTCAGCTCTGCTGCTAATGCATTCGACTGAATATGCCCAACACTAATGACAAATACCTGGTTTCAACTTCAGCTGATTGTGTGTGATTCCCACTGGGATCTTTTATTTTTAGGAAACGTAAGACGTCAGAAGTTCAGTCGACAAAAGTACTCGAGTTTATTTTTAGACGTATATCTGACCTGATTGTAAAACTTTGAAGCTCTTTGGATTTTTTATCATAAAAGGCTTACACATAAATAGATGTGACGTGTTTTTGCTTCAGGGATGAGAGTAACTCATCAGAAATACGCTTCCTTGCAAACATTTTCATACCTCTAGCATTTCTTTTTCCTGTTTTCTATGAAATGATAGCCACTGTGTTTGATTCGAGCATGAAGAACGGTAACATAACTGTGATGCCAAAAGAAGAGTATTACATGATTTTAAAACTATTGTTTGCTAATAGAAGGTGTTCTGAGCAAATCCTAGCGACATTGAAATGTTTGGTCTACATACATACAGTACACAAGACTAACACCCTGAACACGCCATTCCAGATGTGAAACATAGAGGCGGCATCATCATGTTGGGAGGATGTTTTTTATTAGTAGGGACAAGACAGGAGATAAAATTAGTAAAATGAGAAATCCTTTTTTCTCTGTTTTGTTTTTCTTTACACAAAGAAATACATCTCTCTATATAGATATATATATATATATATATTCACATCCCGTAAATTTAATAGCTGTACACATTTCTCTATCAACGTTCTGAATATTAAGATGCGCAAAATCATCAAGAATGGGCAAAGAGTGTTTATGGACATTCATTTCTGAGTCTTGCCATAGATTATCAGTTAGATTTCCGTCTCATTGTTGACTGGGACACCTAAACATCCGTGCAGTTAGCTATGGCTGTATGTTTAGAGTTACAATCCTGCTGGATACCTCCACCTAAACCTTTCTTTCTACTGTATTGATCCGTATTTGGTTTTACTAATCATTCCACCGACCTGAACAGCTTCTCTAGCTCTGATAATGAAAAATAAATAAACATCTCAGAGAGAGATGCTGACACCACTAGATGTCACTGTGGACATGGTCTGTTTAATCCTCATTTATAAAAAAAACATTTATTTCCATTCCAATGTGGCATTATTCATTACTTTTCGTGTTGATCTGCTCAAAAAAACAAAAAAAAAACAATACAATGCAAATAAGTTTGTAATTTTTTGGTCCCTAGAAGTTTGAAAAAGATTCAAGAAACACTTCAGAAGAACTGACAGTTACTATGTGATCTCACCAAATCACTTTTGCAGATAAAGATCAAACAGAAAGAGAGAGGTGACACCCATGACCGCAGTCACCACACCTACCTGCATATGTAGAGCGCCGTGCCTGTGAGCAGATGCACCATTTCCTTTGTATCTGTGCACATCATATTACACAGAGAGAAATGGGGCCGAGCTGATAGGTGCAGGTAAAAGATGGCAAAGATAAAAGCGACGTTGACACCTGGCAGCTGAAAACCTCTGATGTGAGTCTTGCACACAGGGCTGCAACCCCGATGACTTCAGAGGGAGAAGGCTCTGGGGGGCAACGGCTCCAAGACACATCAGCAGGGCACGGTTCGAGAACAGGAGGAACAGGCAGCATCGACAGACGAGGGTTACCTTAAGACCCACAAACATGTATGTTAAGTCTAATTTAAACAAGAAGATCTTGAGATTTCCACCATGCTTTCTCATACAAAGACTAAAGGGATGACATTACTTGCAGTTTGGGCCTTCACATTCAAAAGCTGCCAGTTTTGACAGGCACAGCGAGAGTGAGCACTGTGTTCTTTCACCCTCACCTCACACCTTTGCCGGTCATCATCGAGTCATTGACTGATCCATCCGATGCTTGGCAAACAGAAAAACCCCTGAAAAATAAAGGATGCCTCCAAAAGCAAAAACCAGGAAGTAACTATCTATACTTGGAACAAGTCGACACGCATCCTCTAAAATGAGCAAAACCTGCTTGCATAATTTTACTGTAGGTTTCTAATGCAAGCACTAGTTGTTGATTTACCCTCTCCCCCTACTGTCAACGCTGCATCTAAAGCAATCCGGCAATGAGGTCAGTGCTTCTATTTTAGGGGGCATCAAGCTCAGGGGATAGTCTAAATAGCTGAATAATTGACATGATGCTCAATCACAGCCTCAGCTGAGCCATCCTGCCACCTCACCTCATCATGGCCGGACATCACCAGTCCGGTCACCTCATAAAAAAAAAATGAAGTCAGGACTTATTCTTCCAGTAACACATGGGTGACGGCATCACCTAAAGGCTAGTGCCATCCGGTCATGCCTATGAATGATATCACCATGACTTCAGATGAGCAGCAACTTTTCAAGCTGCATCTGCTCCACTGCTGCAGTGTGATGCTCAATAATTCAGCATGCAGATCTTTTGTTTTTATCCCACTGACTGTGCATTCCACAGAGGCCACCTGTTAAAAACTAAAAACATAAAACAGGGAAGCTCAAGACAGCTTTTACTTTCCCATTCCTCTCTGTTTACCTCAGACAAACACTAACATTCCCTGCAGATAACGGGGACTAGACGAAAACATCACGAACAAGCACATTTTCACAGACATCATCCTCCCACACGCGCATAGCCGTCAGAAACATGCGACAGAATGCGGAAGCATCAAGGAGTGAAGGACCAACCGTGATTCTCCCCCTGCATCCCTGCTGGTCCTGATGCTGCGGGGGATGCCGCTCTCTCGCTTCCTCTTTCCTTCCAGCTGTGCTCCTTCCGGGCTGCCGTCAGATCCGAGCCTTCTTTTCTTTCAAACTATCATCACGTCTGAGCGTGTTTGCTGGTGAGTTAGCCTGGCTTCCACTCTGCGTGTTTTCGGTGCCGGATCCTCTCTGGTCCGCCTCCTCCCTCTGGAGGAACACGCCCACCTGCTGGTTCCCGCCCACCTCAAATGTGACGTCACGCTCCAACTCACCTCTCAACTTTTCTCACATCTGACCTGAAACATTGGAGCATCTTTGCATACATAATAGACATTTAAGCAACTTTGATTTGACGAATGGTTTTTTTTTAAATTATGATTTTTGGGTCTAATCGCGCATATATTTGAATGTGTTTTGTAACTTTTAACATGGTTTAGACGGGCAGATAATTGTTGTATAGAAAATCAAATAAAAAAAGCCACCAGATCTTGAGTATGATTACCCCACTAAAAATGGAGAAGAATATACTGATCAAGTCAAATATTGCTTCAAATATTTGTCCAAAATGTCAGAAAACATGAGAAAATTAAGACTTTTGTTTCCGCTCAAAAATAAAATACGAATTGCACATTACAGCTAAACTAAAGTACAAACATCTCATGAATATTCTTGTAATGATTGAAGTTACTGATGTAACCACCTATATGGGAGATCTGTTAAAAACTACAAAAATAAAATAAAACAATAAAAGCTCCTTTTCTTCATTTTAAGTCAGGCTTAGCCACAGCAGTGACCATATCATCTAAATTAAGCAACAGAAAACAGGTACGGAATATTTAGATGTGCAAACAGAAGGGTGTGGGGAAAAAAAGCAAGTCACAAAAATCACAACTTAATTGCACCTTTTTTTTTTACCTTTTAACTGTATTGTGGTGAGAGCTTCTTTCATTATGAAAGTTCGCATTCTGGGTCAGGGGAAAAAACAACAACCTTGAAAACAAAAATGAAACAAATGGCACAAAAATCGGATCATTTCAAACATTCAGCCTATAATGTTCCTCTTTGAGAGTCATTGCCTCTGTTGGTTAACATTTCACAGTTGATAAAACAAAGTTCAAGACTGCGACGAGCTCTCCTGTTCCCGTGCGCACATCGGTGACAAGAGAGTTCGCATGAAAACAGTTAACTCTTACTACACAAACACTTTTAGCATGGCAATTATCAAGTCAACATCCACCGACGGAGTAACTAGCACATTAAACATCTGACTTTTGTTGTTTAAATTAAAGGTATCTAGAACATTGAATCCTATCGGTTGTTGTGGCCAATTCAAGGCAACATCTCTAGAAAGAAAAGAAATGCATGGGCAAATCTTTACAGCATTTAAGGGTAATACAGGTAGCACGAGACAGACTGTAGTCTTCTGTTGGCAAAGCATTTAGATAGAACAAGTTTGTCTAAGCTTGTTTGTATAAAACAGTTTCTACAAGATGTACAGGATGCAAACATGGTGGTCCAGGTAGAATGGTTGCGTTAGAAATGAAACGGGAGGCGGGAGGAAGGTGGATCTGGGTATGTTGTACATGTGAGGATACAAGAGGTCCTGGTTCCTGAGTCTCAGGCCAGTTTTTAACATGACCAGCGTGATGGTCAGAAAACTTTGCATAGAGATCAAAAGTTACATCTCAACAGAAATGATGAGGAGCAAAAAAAAAAAAAACACAAAAAAACATCCTTATTTTGGGAGAGTTGTAGAGAATGAGGAAGGTCCCATTTCGGAACAGCAGAGGAACGAGCAAACAAATGAGATCCTGGGTTTTCAGAAAGAACCCGTCCGCATCTGGTTTCGTCACAAATCCAACCCACTCGTTCATTAAGAGGGTGTCAAGCAATGACAATCTTACGCTTTTGTTTGTTAGTTTTTTAGCAAAACAGAAACAAGGTTGCAAGAATCATACAAAAAGAAAACAGAAGAAATGTAATTTGTTCAGTCAAGTATATATCTAGCAGATGAAACCGCAATTTTACCAACAAGCAGGCAAAATTTGGTCCAAAAACATAATAATAATTAGGCTCCAACTTAAAAATATTGGGGATAAAATATATATATAGAAAAAAGAAATTAAACACTTCAACACAGTTCGTATAATTTGGTATAGAATATATCAAGGAGGGAGGTTAAAACAAAGGTCACTTCTGTACCGTCTAAACTCGAGAGCCCTTATGCCGACGGAGACCACGAAGAAGTCGAACATGAGACGGTCAGTGTTACAAGCGAACTCGTCACATTTACAGTGTTTTATTTCACTTTCGAGCAGTTTTAACACAGTAACTAAGGCTCAACGGATGTGAACACTCAACAATTCATTTGACGTGGATACGCAAGGGTTTTATTTTGTTAACCAAACCAGAGAAGGCAACATTTCAAACTGCAGGTCTGGTCAGACCGTCTGTGAGCTGCTTATGGCACGTTGTGTCAGGAACACAGCAGACAGAGACGAAAACAGGAGGAAGAGGAGGAACAGACGTTTGGTGTAAAGTGTGGCTGTCAAAAACGTTCCCCCCGTCAGCAAGACCTCAGCGCCGCACTCCATAGAAAACGCGCTTGGCTCCGGGTGTCACCGACCACTTGTTCCGCCTGTCCTGGATCTTCTGGAAGATGCCGCTGCTGTTCCTCCACTTCTCTTTCTTGTAGTTTTTAACTTTCTTCACCTGAGGATTCAAAAGAGACGAGGTAAAACGGACCTCAGACATAATTGCTGCTCTAGAGGTTGTTAGCAGTGCGAAGTAGGATTTAGATCAATGCAGCGTTATTTTAAAGTATATAAAGGGCTTTTTAAAACACCAGGTTTGGGAGTCTTCAGGGTTTCTTCAGGGTTCCTACAGGTTTGTTCAAGTCAAATTCAAGTCTTTTGAAGACCAAATTTAAAAACCAAATACCTATTTCAATGACCTACGGGTAAAGACTTTTTTTTTTTTTTATGTGTTAGTAGCGTTGTTTACTATTTTTTAAATAGATTTGAAAACGTGGACTAAGTAAAGCCTTATGGAAGAATAATGTAACATTGCAGCACCATAGTGAGTGAAATACCACAGCATCACTACATAGACCACAGACAACAAGCCAAACAGAGGTATAAAAAGCAACCTCAGAACAGTGCGCACCTTAAGTAATAGCTCAATATTTGGACAGGTCATGTTTTACTATAAGCTTATTCGGTGGACCGTAAAATAAAAACGTCTGAACTATAAAACTTGTTAAAAAATAATGAGAGAAGGGACTTGAACCAACATCCCGGTTTATTAGGAAGGGAACATCTCCACCTAACCCACTATCTATGTCTCACTGCACATTATTCCTATTTGTTGCACAAATTAATAATTTAAAATTGAATTATTATTATTTTTAATAATAATATTAATAAAGTGGCTTGTAAATCAGTGACTTTAAAATCCCAATCCTTTTTTTAATTTAAATGCTAAACCTACATAGGCTCCATGTTTACTCTGCGTAGCCTGAATGGGTTCAGCCTCAAGTACCTTTGGGGGTCTGTGGACATCAGACTGTGTTTAAACGTTAAACACAAAATGTTTGTAAATTAAACTTTAAAAAAATCTGTTGCTTTTCTGCATTTGGTCGCATCCTCTTCCTGCACATTTCTGTGTTTATCTCTCCCTGTATGCGCCGCCTTTCCTCTTCCTTTCACCAGGTTGGGAGACAGTCTCCTGCTTCTCACTAGCATCACTCGCTAGCTGCCAGCACCAGACACAGGCCACGCCCCTTCCTCCACACCTGTGTGGTTGATACAGACTGTTGGGGGTGGGTCTTATTCAAAATCTTTCCCTGCTCACATGCTGCTGGCGTGAGTGGACTGTAAAAAGCGGCCCGTCTCTCTGATAGCCGCACACTTTAAAAAAAAATAAAAATTTAAGAGACACTAAGGCCAGCAGCTTTGGAAATACTCCTGGTTCTCCCTATGGCCAGTCCGGAACCGTTTTTAACGTTTTGCATAAAATAATTAAAAAAAGGAGAGCGTGAACCAGATCAAATGCTTGAGAGATGGCAGCCCCGAGTTTATCTATCACACCAATCAAAGCGATAGCGGTTGACAATCCACAACTAGCACACAACGTTTGAGAAGAATGCAATACGGAAAGTTATATTCTGCAGAAATTTAAGACCCAGATATCAGAATTCAATACTTTTTCAAGTCTTTTTAATGTATTATTTTCTATTTTATAAATTCAATGCTTTTAAGACTTTTTAAGACCGCGCGGGAACCGTGTTTCTTGAAATGTGGAAGCTGCCAAACCTTTTAGAATTTGATAGGATTTTAATATCTTCACAATTTTCTTTTAGATAGGATGGTGTGAACTCAAAGTTCCTTCAGGTTGTGCACACTTAAGAGACACCCAAGTTAGACAAGTCAAATTGTGCCCAAATGATGCTTAAGACGGAAAAAGTTTGCACATGGTTTATCCGGATGCTCTTATGCGTCCATATTTGGTTCTGTACCTTTCCTCTGTCAAAGTCCTCGTCCCACTCATCAATCACCGTGTCACACATGGCACTGCGGACATCTTCAATCGCATCCTTACTGACAGCAGATACTTCACCATTCCAGCTGAGGACTGTATATATATAAATATAAAAATAAAATGAACCTGTTAAAAGGATCCCAGATTCCTGTGATTTCAGGATTACACGATGGAGTCTCACCATTGGCTCCATAGGCTTTATCTGTGGAGTTCCTGAGGAGCTCTTCCACAACGTCGCTGCTCTTCTTCCCGTCCCAGGCTGCAGGGGCAACGTGGTTCGAGGTGTGTCCGTCAGCTGCTGGCGCCTTGCTGCGTTTGTAGCCGTCCCTCACCTGACTGTCCCAGACCACGACGGAGGCTAAAGATCATGAGAAAGGAAAAAGAAAAAGAAAGGAAATCAGATGAGGTACGAAACTGCTCGTAAACATTTAAACCAGACCAGGAGTGTTGTTTGTATTATAATTCTGACCAAACTGTGCAGAACAATATCCAATCACAATCAAAGGTTGGAAACATACTGGCTAGATGAAACTTAAATGGATGTAAGAACAGTTAAAAGTTTGTATTTATGGGTGTTATGACTGATGATTGATTGCTTTCATGAAAATTGATTATTTTATTGATCAACTGTGTCAAAATGGATCGCAAGTATCATTAAATTGTGCAACAGAGATGGTTAACTGAGATTTTCTGGCATTAAAAGCCCACCTTTACTTTCTTTTCCAACTTCTCCCTCCTCTCTGGAGATCTTCTTGGTGACAGGTTCTTCTGCCGATTCATCTTCAAAAATTTTTTGTTCCTCTCGCGCTCGATGCTCTCCTTTTAGCCTCTTTTTCTTTTTAGTCGATGTGTTGTTCGTCTTTATCAAATCTTCTGCATCATTACAAATATCTGCCGCTTTCACCTCTGGATCCCTGTCGCAGCACACAAGTGGGAGTTTAGGAAGAGCAAAGCAGTCTGCCTGCATATGTTGGTCAGGTTTAAAAAGGCAGAGCAAATTAAATATTTATAAAGATGAGAAACTTATGTGCAGCATTTTCTGAAGAGCTGAGTAATCCAACACAGATCACAGGGGATTGGTTATGGAAATGCAGCTGGCGTGTGGCTCAACTTTGCTGTCTAAAAGCTTTAGAGCTTTCTTGAAGCCAGAGGCTGACAAAGCTGCCAGTTTCATATAGAAGTGCTAAAAAAAGATCATGGAACTACAAATCTGCACAAACCTCTCTGAGTATTTTTCCTGCAGAGCCTCCTCTCCTTCTCCTTCAACTCTCTTTTTCTTTTTCTTCTTTTTTCTCACAGGTTGAGTTTCCTGTTGTGTCGGATTCGACTCGTACCGTGTCGCGCTCGCGGCGGAAAGCCTGATCTTTTGCTCTGACGGCTCGGCGTCCGAGCGAGACGTCAGACTCCATAAGCCGCTCTGACACCAATCCTCCTCCGTGTTCGATGCGTCCAGATGAGACCGGACGTGATCCCTCTCGTTCGTCTCCTCTCCCTCACCTTCACCGCATCGCTGCTTTTTCTTCTTTTTATTGCTCTTCTCTTTCGGCGACTTCGTGGGGCTGGACTTTGTGTCTGTACCAGAGGACGGAAAAGTCTCGGTGTCATCCTCCATCTCGGAGTGTCGCCTTTTCTTCTTCTTCTTTTTCTTCTTCTTCTTCAGGTTGACGTTTTGAGCCAGAGGGTCGAGGTCTGGCTCTTGAGATGTGGGGCTGAGGTCGCCGGAAGACTTGGGGCTCGTCGGGTCGGGACTGTGAAGGCCATTGGTTTTTTGAGAAAGGCTGGCTTTTGGTTTTTGCAAAGTTGAGAAAAGAGGCTGTTTATGAGGGCTCTTCTGCACTAACGGTCCACATGAATGGGAAGAAGGTGATAACTGGGCTTTAGGAGGATTGAATGGACTAACTCTGGAAAGAAAATGGGAAAGTTTAGTTCAAGAAATGTAGGAAGTGAAAAAAAGAAGGTATTCCGATTTTAACGTACCGGTCAGTGTGATGGGCTGAGGCGACGGGAGGAGATTTAAGTTGACTTCGATGCATGGGGTCTTTGAGCAGCTGCTTCGGCAAATGGCGCAGAGCATCAGTGTTGCTCGGACTCTGGCTGTAAGCCTGCAGTTATCGACATAAATAAAAACTTGGTGGTCTAAAAAAAAAAAAACAGCCATGAATGCGATAAAAACGAGGTGGAAAATCATATCAGGGAGAGAGGGCGGGAAAAGATGGCGAGGAGGAGAAGGGTGTGGCAGACAAGAATTAGAAATGGTTAGAAAAAAAGGGGAGCTAAAGAAAAAGAAGAGAACATCTAACATGGTTGATTAGACAGATACAGCAGGCAAAATTATTTATTAAACGAACCAGGAAAAGCTGGAATTTATGCTTTTAATTGTGGTCACAAAAGATAAAGAGAGCTCACCTTCTTGGCTGACAGGGCCAGTTTCTTGGCAGGCGGCGGAGACATGATGCTGGTGGCTTCCAATGTGATGTTGTTGAGCGTCGGGGGCTTTAGCTTAGCCGTCTTTTGTTCCTCTGTGCTCTGAGAGCGTTCCACACTCCGGGCTGGAGATGCCAAGCTGCTGGAGCCTTTCCGGGGAGTAGAGGGAGTCTCTCTTACAGGCTCGCTTTTCGGACCAACAGACTCCTGGCCAAAAGATAGAAGATTACAATCATGTACTGCACTTTAAAAACATTCCTACAAATCTAAGTTTCAACCACATTCAATACTTGGGATGTAGTTTTGTAACCTTACCTTCAGCTTCTGCATAATTTTATCCCTGAGCTGTCCCCTGATGCCTTCACAAAACAGTTTTATTTACTGAAGTGGAAGCTGGTTACTTCTTGGCTAACTTTGGGTTTGAATCTCAGTGTTTTATCTACAGGTAAACTAACATTACATCAATGGAGCCGAATACGTTGATCGCACTGCATTAAAGGAAGTAGAATACCGCATCAATCTTTCTGTTTGTCTTTTGAATCACGTATGGTCAGATAAATGACGCACGTTTAAATTTAAGCAAGCATGCGCATTCTACGTTAGCTTTGTGTTAGCCGATTTACCAAAATACGATGTTACATTGAGTCCGAGTATTTTTTTTGCAGCGGCGGAGTTAGAGGCGGGGTAACATTAAGACTGCACAACATATGAACATTTGTAAAGATCTCATTAAAAAATTTCATTTTTTTATAGAGCGACAGAATGTTCAGAATACAACATTTTTTGGCTAATAAATGGCAAGTACTATAAACTTACATTTTTGATACTACTGTGATATTTAGCGAGTTAGATAAAATCTCAACACTAATTATGTTGTCCAAAGTGCTAAAGCTAACAGGGGTGATACATGCACTGATGAGATGACAGCAAATTAGCGTCTATTGAACTAATGTTGATGATGTGAATTCCTTACATCCGATTTGACTACTTGATATTTTCAGTGTCTGTGGTACCTTTGAGTCAGTTGTGTCAGCAGAGGAGGAGTCAGACAAAGACTTGAATGAGGTAGATGCAGCCATCCCTCTGCCCTCGCCGCCTTGTTTTTTCTCACCCTCCGCCCTACCGACCCCGTTGTTGGGAGGCGTCGGTGTCGTGCTGCGGGACTGCGCTTGGCTCTGAGGAGACGGCTTCTTGACCTTCTTGAAAGGCTCCTCTATAAACGTGGGTCCTCCGTGCACCTTCAACGTGCCGTTGGAGGACGACGTCCAGTTGGAGAGTCTGGCCTGTGGCTGGGAGTTCACGCCGTTCCTGGAAACGGGCAGACCCACACCGCCATCCATAGACTGGATCTTACGCAGCTGTGCAGGCTCAAGTTTCTGTACAGAGAATTTTATTAAAAGTAAATCATTCGACTGAAGTTTAAAAGACACCGTCCTTGATAACTTCACAAAATGCCTCGTTACCTTGGTGACTTGGGGGGAGGAAAGAGGTCCATTTAAGTTAGCCCTCTTTATCTGCTCTGTTGACGCACTGTTCTTCCCAGAATGCAACATTCCCTGCTTGGTCGCTTGTCCATCGGCATTCTTCTTTGATTCAGGAATCCTTTATTACCAAATGCAAATTTAGCATCCCCATCAAACACAGACATCTAATGGGATCAGTCTCAGCTCTGACCTACCTCAGGTAGAAAAGCACATACGCCTGTTGGTTCAAAACCACTTTGATGTTACTGGAGTGAACCATGGAATCATTCATCTGGTACCACTGTCCATTGCTGGCCTGTAGGAAGGAGAAGAGGAATACAGTTTAGATACAGGCAATATTTCATTGATTTAAAACAGAATGAAACCCACAATATTACGCTCACCTTGACATAGCAGTAGTAGTGACCGGCATGACAGCTATAGCCAGAATGCACCAAGACGGCATACAAACCGTACAAAACGGGGTCACCTGAGCTCTGAGACATGTAGGGCCGAATGTTTAGAAGTTCTGGATAACCTACATCCTGTACAGAAAGAACAAGAATTAAGACTATCCATTTATAAACACTTGCTCCAGAGAGTTCTGAGTATCGTGGAGAGAACCAGCAGAATAACTGAGCCCCATAAAGCGAAACTGAGGCTGATCTCAGTCAACCTAAAGATGAGGCTAAAGATGTTATTCTTTAAGGCTTTGAGGGAAAATCAAGAGTAAAGATGGACAGGAATCAAAAGTCTGTTTTTTAGTAGATTTCTACTGATCTAGTTTTCTTCATTAATCATTTCCCTGCTGATGGCGATTCTACCAGACTCTTATTTCCTCTTAAAAAAAAACTAATTAAAGAGGTAATTTTTAAAGCATGCAAAACCACACTAGTGAGACTCAAGCAGACTAGTTGTAATAAAATGACTATAGTCTTTATTTAAAATACAAGAAATGGGCAGGTCTTTGCTGCTGTGACTGTTTTGGCCAACGCATGTGGGATGCCCTCACTGTGTCCCGTCTGCTCTGCATCTGTCTAACTAAAGATGGTGGGAAAGAACTACGGAGAAATGAGCAGCCCCCCACCCCCAGAATCAGCATTATAATACCATAAGTGTTTTTTTTTTGGTGTCAATGCTTCAATGTTCGCAAATAAACTATACTGACCAAGTTAAAGTTTAAGTCCATCAGCTGAACTGACTTAACTTATTACCTTGATTTGGGAAAAGCCAAAATGGTCACTAGATCGGCCGCTGTTACGACCTCCTAAAAGCCCTGCCACTCTTTAGGTAATAAAATACAGCCAGTAGTAAATAAATAAATAAATAAAACAACGTTCACCTTGGTTATTTTTCCTCCGCTGAAGTTGGCAAACCTCTTCAGAGAAAGCGTGAGGACGTTCGATGCTCGGTGGACGGTGAAGCGCTTGGTGGCCGGCACTTTTTTTTTGCACCTGATGAAGACTTGTTTAGCATCATCTCCTTCTAGCATCACGGTTTGTGCTGCAAGTCCAGCCTTTACTTACACCCTATTATTTAAACAAACAACACTCACTTGGCACACATGTAGGCGTTCTCTCCACTCAAGAAGTCCGGTTTGACAAACAGCTCCAGGGCTCGCACTATGTTCGCCGCTTGCTGAAAGAAACACACATTCACTCCGTCAAGCATTTCAGTTCATATGGAAAGAAATTTCTCGTCAAGTCATGCAACAAACCCGGATCTCCACGGCGATGTCCAAGTAAGGGTCGTACGTGTCCGACACACTTTTGCAGATGGAGCATTTCACTGAAAGACCAAAAGAGAAACACGGTTTAACTCCGTGATCGATAACTGGATCAATAAGGGCTGTGTGTTTTTTTTTTATGTGCATCTGTTACTGATGTTATACGTGATGGTCAACAGCAATAAAAAACACTGAGTCTAGCAGGAAGAAGAATATTTAGTGAGGCAAAATGATAAGCAGTACATTTAAAATATTAAAGAACACCTGAAGCCTTAAGCTACAATACTGTATAATGGTTTAAAATACAATATATTCATTTGGTTGAATGGCCCAGTCAAAGTCTTACGCCAAATCCAACAAAGAATTTGTGGTAAGATTTGCAAACAAATGTTTTCTCAGGTCGTCTGAATTCAGTCCGACTCATCTCGAGCGCTTTATTTAAGAATTCTTTGTTTTTTAAACGCTTAAAAGGTTCATCTCCAGATGCACAAAGCTGGTGGAGAACGACCAAACACGACTTACAGCTTTTAACTGCTGATGAAATTTGGTCCCACTTAGTCAATACTTAGGAGGACTGATTATAAAGGCCCCCCTAGCTTTTCAGTTTAATAAAAAATACATACAAAAACGTATCTTTTTCATACCATTTCACAATGGCCCATTGACGCAATGGGCCATTTTTCTATCAGAGAAAACACCCGTAAAAACAAGGTTGTAACTTGAGAAATCCTAAATGTTCATAAAAAGTTCATCCTTTTGCTGGGCAAAAGATGAAGACAAACATCAAGAAAACATTACCTCTTGACCTGAGGTAACCTCCAAAGATCTGGTGGACCAGAGTTGTGGCTTGTGTCTGTCTATCGAGTCTAAAAAAAAAGGAAATTGGAAAAGGAATGAAAGAAGTTGCAAACCTCACAGCAGCTGTCAGAACCAGAAACCTTTTAATAACAAGAGTAAATACTTTGGGTATCCATTGAGACAGGCTTTCTGCATGGCATCAATGGTGTACCGTAGAAACTCGTGGGCGTCTTCTTGGCTTCCGAAGCGAAAATGTCGAGCGATTTCTATAGAACAAAAAAAGGTATTAAATGAATAAATGCTGAATTTCTTTAGAAATATTTGTCACCTTAATTTCTTTCATTGATAAGAATCCAAATAATTCAACCATGCAGAGAGAAATTACAGTATTTTAAAATAAATGTAAGATTGACTTTGTTCTGATTTGTTGCATGTTGTAACGCATTAATGAATAAATGGAAGCAAAACAGGAAACAAATCTTTGTAGCGAAAAAAAAAAAACACACAAAGAAAACACTAATAAATTATAATAAAAGCTCCATTAGAAAACAAAATGTTTTAAAGACAATTAAAACTACTTTTTATCCGCCAATATTTTTCTAACAACATAGATGGGGGGTTACTTAAAGATACATTTTAAAAACAGTCCCAGTAGCCTTAACAAGAATTTTATTTCAAAGTGTCTGCAGATTCACAAAAGTCCTAGATTGAACTTAATGCAGATGTTGGTCCTTGTGTGGTCTGTTGATTGGATAAAAGGAAGACTTTGAGACGTGAGTGCTCTATTGTGGTCATCACCACATTTCCAGACCTGGTGCATGACTCAATGATGGAGAACTGAGTCACACAAGAGTGGGAAAATCAAATAAGACACAACAGACTAACCATATAGTAGAGAGGATAACAACCGCAGACTACAGGCTTATGCTTGTGTTTTGTTTGTTTTAAATGAGAAATTTAAAAGAGAGTGCTCATTTATTTTTTATAGATAGATAGATAGATAGATAGATAGATAGATAGATAGATAGATAGATAGATAGATAGATAGATAGATAGATAGATAGATAGATAGATAGATAGATAGATAGATAGATAGATAGATAGATAGATAGATAGATAGATAGATAGATAGATAGATAGATAGATAGATAGATAGATAGATAGATAGATAAAGCGAGAGAGAGCTTAATCTAAGCCCAGGTGAAGGAGACGCAGGTAGCTCGCACATTTTCGTGCTAAAGCAGCTCCTTTAAGCCTGCAGTCACAAGGAGACACAAAGGGCATTGAGGAATGAGGGAGTTAGGGAGGTAAAGAGCGGAGGGAGGGAGGCACAGACGATACAGACAAGGTTGCAGCAGCACACTTGGAGAATGCAGAGGAAGCAAGCATCAGTAAAAAATTTGGATTGTACGAAATTAGAAAATGTTGTGATGGCGATAATATTGGTAAATCTTGCAGTTTTCTTCTTTGTTCAGTTCTTGATCTGTGTGACCTTTAGGATTTTTGGCAATGTCATTAGTGTCTGGCATGAGATTCTCTCCTAATGGCTGAACATTGCATCTAGATTTAAAAACACAAACATCTTATGATATAGTAGAAAGCAATTATTCTAATCTAAACAGTCAGATGTGATATGATTATGATATTGTGATGACGATAAATTTATAATATATTGTGCAGTCCTCGTGAAAAAACAGTGTCCTTGTCCAGCTCCAGTCATGTGATGCAATGGTTTCAGCTGCATGTCATACTTTCTTCTCTGTCTGCTTTGAAACCGCAAGGCAGAACCACTCAGAAAGAATAATGTGGAGTTTACTGAGAAAGTCTTACTTTTCAGGTCCCTGATGAAAGAGACGGGCTTGATGGCATTGCCTGTGTTGGCGAAAGTTTGGATCATGTGGTTCTGCATGACACAGATCATACAGAAGCCGGGCTGGTGGCCTAAAACAAAACAACGTACAGATGCATTAGAATCAAGTTTGTTTGAACCTGAATGTCAGAAGAATGTCAGTTTTTATTTGACAGAGCTGAATTTACAATAATAATTTAATTTAAAAAATGCATTTAATCTGAATGCTAAAAAAGTGTACTTATGTTCATTTAATAGGTGTTTGTAAACAGTAAAACATGCAAGAAGACCCGTTCAGTATCCAATCAATGCCTAAATCTAAGATTTACTTGTTTTGTTTTCCCCTTAACTCCTCAATCCGACTGGATTTCCAAACTGTAGCGTGTGGTAAGGAGAGCTGAGAAAGGTACAGACTCAGGTACTTACAGGCTCGGCTGTGTTCCTTTGAGAGCAAGTAGTTGGTGAGCGGCGGGGTGTAGGTGAGACACTGAATGGTGGAGTTGAGGAAGCAGGTGTTTCCAAGGTTGTGAAGACCAGCTCCTACCCTGCACATACGCTCCCATTTAAGATTAAGCTTGTTCCCAGGAAAGAGCATTTTCTGCGGGGCCGGGATCCCGTCACTGTGGCTGCTGATTACATTTTCAGATGCTGATGGAGGAGGGGAACGTAGAGTTAAAGAGCTAGTATACTAAGACCACAAAACGATAAGAAAACCACAACCATTTTTTTTTCAGCGACATTTGACCTCTTACCTTGCCTCTTTATTTGAGCCGATTCTGCAGCCTTTTGCCCCATGGCGCCCTCAGTTCTGGGGTTGAGGATCACATACTTGTTCTTCAGGCTGTCCAGCTGGTAGGAGAAACCCTTGCTTGCGGGCTCAAACTCAATTTTCTGCAAAAGCACCTTCTTGGCAGAAGACGCCAGCAGCTTGTTGAGGTCGCCATCATCGCCCGCCTCCTTCCGACCGGGTTTTAACGCCTCCTTGAGTTTGTCTACTATCGGCATTGTTGAAACATTACTGCTGAAAAATAAAGACAGAGTCACATCACATGAGTTGGTGATATCGTCTTAAGCAGATGTGCACTAGCTATAGACATCTTGTTTGTGAGTGAGATCTTAAATGGTTAAAAATAAATCTGTTTTAGTAAATAAAAGCTAAATTTGTGTATTAATATGTCTGTTTGGATGTATTTTGACCTGCAGAAACAGTTTCATTATTGTAGGAGAAACTCTGAGTGGATCTGAAAAGCCAGCTGGCTCTCAGCAGCTGTCCTCTATAGTTACAGCAGACATCAGATGCTACAAACATGTGGCGGAAAGAACTTGCAGCTCATCATGGAGGTGTAAACCACTGCTGTCACGTTAGATTTATGCAAAGTTGTTTTGAAATTTTGTAACTATTTATATCTTAAAATGAGGCGTTTAGGAGTGATAACTGCTGGCATCTTTGCAGTACTTAAAGAATGGAAATTTGTTTATTTTTTTTTATATTGATTGTCACTGACATGCCGTAAATGTGATAATGAAATCTCTAAGGGAAGAAAAAAAAAAAAATTAGTGAAGATGATAAACACAGGCAGGGAAATTATGCTCATTAGAGCGGGCAGTGGCGTCATCGAGCAGCAGGAGGGCTGAACGTGAGTTGCATGCACAAGGACAGCCTGACCTTCCCGCGCAGGTGATACTGATACAAGCAGGAGGAGCAGAGCCGCTGGAGAGCCAGCTAAGTGCAGAGGGGGAAAGATTATGAAATGCAGGAAGAAAATGCTGGAAGCTAAAACATATTAAGTACTACTTTATGGCAGTTTACAGAATTTTAGAGATGCAAACCAGATGGTTCTAGTTAGCATGGGACCCTCACAAGAATTAGGTCCCAAGTTTGATTCTTTTGGGCACCGTAGTATATATAAATAAGGTCAACTGTGCGTGAACAGTGGTTTGTCTAAACCCACAAATGGAACCAGTAACTCTCCTCAAATATGCTCTGACCTCAGTCTGCGAAAGCTAGAAAAAGGCTTTCAGTGAAGATCTTATTCTAGTTTTTCCAAAGTTTAATCTTACTGAAAGTATGAAAACAATCATTAGAAGTAAATAATTTCATTAGCATCTAAAAACCCGAACTTACATTAAAAAAAGCATATGTTTTACAAACACTTGTTTTAAAGACAGAACTGTACGCTTAGAGTGAAATACCATGATGTTTCATAATTGTTCTCATTCAAAGACACATGATACCACGCAGAGCCTTGCAACGTGCATCTTGGCAAAGTTTTGCAATTTATTAGCTTCATATAAAAAAACTTGACAGTATGTGAATAACAAATAATAATCTAAATAACCTTGAAATCTATTATTATATATCATAAAATAACAGTTTCAAAAGGATGGATTTACTGCTGCCATTGGACCAGCATTGAACCAAATAAGAAAAATTAGGAAACTATGACTTTTTGGATGAGTAATGATTCTATTACAAGTCATTTATGCAATATATCCTGCACATGTCAAGGCACTATAGCAGTTTTAATCTTAAATCTGCATGTATGCTTATGGTATCTTGTATAAAGAATTTTTAACATACATCTTAAAAAAATTATTAAAGGAAATTGGTAGGGGGATAAAATAAATAAAAATTATGCAAAATGGCTTAATATAAGTTTTAAATAGTCCACTTACCATATCCTGTTATAACTATGCTGCTATCAGCTCAGAGTCCTATTAGCATAGCGTGCTATCTACAGCTTAACTATTTTGTTTTATTGAAAAGTAACTAAATTACACCATCATTGCTATAAAAATTGCTGTAAAAATGCATAGAGAAATCCACAACCTCTGCTGCAGATCTAAAACTTCCCCCACTATCAAGCAAGATCTTCTGTAAAATTTACATGACAATGTAAAGTTGCATAAAACAATTGATTTCAACAACAATTCATTATCACATGACCTACATTCATAGTATTTAATTGATATGTTAAACTAAATGTAGGGGGAACATCTTCATAAAGTAGTAATGTATTCTTTCAGCTGAACAATTAGCTAATGTTTAATATAAATTAACACCAGGCATCCAGAAATTTACATAATGCATCTTCTCTTTATTTTAAAATGTTCAAAGATATTTCAGTCGTGGTGAAAATGTTGTAGCGTTAAAAGTATTATGATGCAGCAGCATAGAGGTGGGAAATGACACAAATCTCTGGCTTAATAGCACAGAAGAGACATGACTGATGCTAGCTTACATGCTAGCTAGCTAAAAGGCGCTTTTTCTTTTTTTTTTGCTCTAAAACACGGAGACATACTTTAGCAGCTGCGCTCCTTTATTTATTCATACCCCGCCTATCTTATTAACACCGTTTCCTTTATTAGACGTATTCTAAAATGTATTTATATACACACGCTGCTGCAAATTTAGCTCCCGAGGTAACGTGGCGACAACCGCCTGCCGTCTTCAACGCTGCAATGTGGGTTAGCATACAAGAATGCGGGCTAACAGCCCCTGACAGACACATTTATAGCCGAAGTTCTGCGATATAAACTGCGCCAAAAGCAGACAACACACGCTCGCATGAAATGACGCATTTGCTTCCTTACCTTTAGCTTAACAGGCCAAATATTTCTCAGCAGGGGTTTGTTCGCTCAGCTGAAGCTATCGAATCTGGATTTTTTTTTCTTTTTTTTTTAAATTTTGCCCATGCTGCATTATGAGGAGGCGGGACTAGAATTGACGGACAGACAACGTCGACCTATCACGTCGTAGATGGTGCCGTCACGCAAAAGGGTCATCCAATCAGCGCGTCGGATGACGTTAGGGCTGTCGGCAGGGAGACACACGTGACTTCCAGTTGTCGCTGTTTACCATTGACGCAATCGGCGGGATAGATGCCTGACAGGTTCTCCTGAGACTAAAGAGCTAAAAAACAGCCTTGAAATGATGGAAACTGGTATTATCATATAATAACTAGACAAAATTGGTGTGCATACGTCATTTTTTTGAAATTACCATTAACAATGAACAGTACGGCAGAAAAATGTCAATTCTCCATATCCATGAAGAACATTTTCTAAATATAAAAAGTAATTGTTTTTAAAATGAAGTGCATTTCCCATTCATCTATTTCCCACAATGTGTGTCATTTAATCATAAAACCAAAATTTGTTTATTCTTAATACAGCGATCAAATGAATTTATACTATTTTGTACTATTTATGAAACATGATCTGCTGTTGTTTTTTCTGGCTGTTGATAAATTCAGGACTAGGGGGGACAATTGCTATTTAGGTGCCAATTTCTAACTTAAACTAACATTTCAACAATGGCAACAAAAGATTATTTTATATTTTCTGCAACCATATTCATAAACAAGGTTATGGGATTGAACAATGCAGATGGTATCGGGTGCTTAAAATCTGGCTGCTAAACTTATTATAAATCCTGGGAAGAAAGGTGCGGCACATCGACCGATTACATGCTTGAAAGGACTTGAAAATTATTATATATATTTCCCTTTTTGTATTCATTTATGCAATTAACTCTTATGAAACCAGGCATCCACATTTTTAAATCCTAAACTTGGCTTTGTGAAAAACAATCTCAGTTTTTGGAGACATTAAATTGTTTGTACCATTGAGAACCTTGACTTACATATATATTTAAACTTTAATTCTGACCACAAAGAATTGTAATTGTGAAAACTGCTGATACATGTGGATGAAAAGAGTAAATCATAGACTTGATTTTATTCTAAATGGCCTAAATGGTCATAAACTCATTGTTGTCACTTATTGTTTTTGTTTAGTGACATTTTTTTAGCAGCTAATGTTAGTCAATGTTGTCAGTTCTGTTCGAATAACATCTTTATCAGTGTTACATGCTCATTGTTTATTACTGTATGAGTATCAGTGTTTTTAATTGTATAGGACTCTTCAATTAGACAATTAAACCTATTCCATCAACAAAGGTTTAATATAGTTTATTGCAAGTTAACTGTATGTTTGTTTGAAAGCTGGTCAATTCCAATAATTTTAAAGTGCAGCTTTACTTGTCTGGTTCATAAATACTCAACAGTATAAGATTCAGTTTCACCTCAGATAAACTGATAATCTGGGAGCATGAACTGTCTGTGCATCTTTATGTCCCCTGCTGTTTGTAACCACTAGGCGGCAGAAGTTTTCTTAGGGTTATTTGCTACAGGGTCAGGCTGAGTCCCTGAGCAAGTTATCCCAAATTCAAATTTACTTTTTTGCTTTTGCTCAGTTTTAAAGAGTTAAAACCTTTAAATACATGATTATTTCATGCATCACCACTGAAATAACCAATGCACAACACATAAATGCAGCATTTATCTTTTAATAGCCAAATGTACAAAAACAATTTGAGCTGGACATGCATGCAAAAATCATTTACCTCGAAAATCCCATGTGAAACCAGCACAAGATATCAAATTGCAAAACAAAGAAAGACTTATACATTTTATATTAAAGTCAAATGACAACTAAAAAGAAATTAAGTTAATTACCTGCATTTCTGCAAGGAAAATGATTGCAACCAGGACGAGTCAGACATTTAACACTGATATAATTTTCCTTTTGTTTTTATTTCCTTTGTTGAAAAAAAAGATACAAAAACCGGGTTATTAAAGTAATACAATATCCTGTCATGTTTTTCAGTGACATTATTTGCCAGATAAATTATAAGAATGTGCGCTTGTTTTTTAATAGTAACATTGCAGTAAATGTGTCATTCTTGCCCATTCAAAATTTGTGTCAAAGTGCATTTTAGTCTTTCTAACATGTGTAAGGGAAAGGAAGTTACCAGTTGCAATGCAGTGAGAGAAAAAAAAATTTTAATGCTGCATTAAAGACTTGAATCTGAGTTTAAATTAAAAAAAAATACACATGAGAGGCACACAAGGATAAACACTACAAAATTGTAAAATAAAATATGATTATTTCAGATGGAGAGTAAGTGGTTGATAAGGAAGTGCTTCAAAAAGTATTGAAGTTGGGAAAGGTGAAGAGTTTTTCAAAACATGCATCCTGAAATATTTTTTTTTTCCATCTTTCCAAACCTTCCACTCAACAATTTAGGTATTTTAAGACAATAAGATTTTTATTATTATTAGTATTGCATGTGTTTTTATGTGTTGGAACATTTAAACTGCAACCATCTTCAGATTGTTACATGGACAAAAAGTTATGGGTCTTCAATGTCCAGGAAATCCTTTCTGGGTGGAACACTGCCTCTATACCAGGCACACGAATCGTCACTCCTCTTGATGCAAGCGAAGTGTTTGGCTTGCTCCCCGTTCACAGTCTTCTCAATCACCCAGTCTGTCCAAAGACACTCTGTCGGGCTGTTGATCATGCACGGGATGGAGGTGCAGCGGATGATCTGAGGGTTTCAAAACAGCCGGAGGTTAGTAAACTAATTTATAGCAACAACAGCAACAGCAACAAAAAACTTAATTACTGATATTGTGAAGCTACATTGAGATTTTCTTTTTTGACAGTTTAGAGAAAAGTTTTGTACCCTGCAGTCACAGCTGGTCTCATAGCGCTGAGTCAGGCTCTTCTTCTGCGTAGCGCTCAGGTTCTCCCACTGCTCAATGAAGTCACACAAGGTGATGTGCATCGTCCCATCAGCCTCCAGTTTACCTAAAATTTGTAAAAGAACAAGACAAAGCAACTTAATCAGGTCAAAAGGGAAATAGAGGTGCCTTTAAGAAGACCCTATTGGAGAATGAGCAATCCAATACCAGCAATGAGATACTCCTTCTTTCCGTTGGTGTCCAGAGTCACTCCGCATATTGCTGAAGATGGAGCAGTGTAGATGGCGTCAATATCCCGACTGGGACCTTTGAACATCTAATGAGTCAAACAGCAGAACATTTTTTTTGGTTCATTATGAATGATGATGATGATATGAATGCAGTCATAAAGAGAAGCAGCACAGGTGTGCGCACATACCTTGATTTGTTTGACGTCAAATTGGATCCGTTTGATGGGATTTCCATAGACATCGTTGCCGCTCTCAACCTCCTGCATTCCGACAACCTTTGCCCTAATAACTAAAAGGACACACACACAGCGACCTCTGGATTAACAGATTTAATTTGTAAAAGAACACACAAATAACCCCAACAACCTTATTTTGATTTCACATTTGAAGACTCCACAATGTCATTTGGCAGTAGAAGCATTACACCGAGGGGATTCTTTTCAGGAAGGAGAGGGAAGCTTGTTTAAACCAAGGATGTTATTGCACTAAATCTGTCCAGACCTGCAAACTGATGGTCAGAGATGACTTGTATCTGTAATGCAGTCAAAACCTGCACTTTGGGGTACTTGTAATTGCGATTTTGGATACAAATCTTAAAAGCATTGAAGTTCAAATTTGCTAAGTTCCAACTGCTAAGAAGCCAAAAGCACATGAGTGTTTCATCAGCTGTACTCAAAGGGGGGAAATGTGGGCTGCCCGTTTGTAGGTTCCCAGGTTTAGGTAGGAAGAAACCAGTCAGCAGTCTTTGAAAAGCTGAGCAAGAAACTTCCCCTCTTGCCTGCTTGCAGGCCTCTCTCCATCAGCCGACCTTGCCATCTGGCTGGAGGTGCTGACATGCAAATCAAGCCCTTATTTTATTTTTTCATCATGCAGGCAAAAGTCTTGGCTTGTAAACTCTGGAGAAAAAAAAAAAAAAAAAAGCAGCTCATACATTCAGAGCAAAATATGGCACAGACTAGGACCAAATACCTCTGGATTACCTACATAATGCATAAAGTATTACTGTAAATTCCCAACACCACCGCAAAAGGAAAGGGCTTACATTTTTAAGAGGGGGAAACCAGCGACAGAGTAAATGTTAACCAGATGTCGTCCTTGCTCGCTCAAGGTGGAAGCTGCAAATTTTCTTTGAGAAAAAACGTGGCCTACTACTTTACTAAATAAAATTACACCGTGTCTCAAGGCTAAGCCAGTTCCAAGATAGTTTTCTGTTAAAATCATTTGCATACTTTTGTTGAGGAAGAAGAGCATTCATGAAAACTCGCTTCACCAAAACAACTCTCTTTAACTCAACTTTGTTAAAGATTTTCTCTGACTTTCACCAACTTCAGTCATGTTGGTGCTTTTTAGACTTGGGTTCATCTTTTCACGCTGTACACGGTCGTGGTGGGAGAATAAAAACCCTTGGTATTGACAGAAATTACTATTGTGGATCAGTTTTAAATTAAAACAACAGGAGCTTCTCAAACCAAAATTCTTTTCTGCAGCAGCAGCTGTTAAACATGGAGTTCCTCTCGGTTCATTTCTTGGCACAGTAATCTTTTAACTATTTGTTTATTCTTCAAAATATGTTAATTTTTACTGTGTTTTTTTTAATTGGATCCAAATCTTTTTGCTTATTAATACTTTGAGTTTCTTAATAATTTTCAAGCTAATATTACTTAAATAAATGTACCTGCAATGTTACTGTGGAATAGTAGATTGTGGCTGTTATCACAACATTTGTGATCCTTTTTCTAAGTCTTTTGTTATAGTTTTGCAAAACAATGCAGATCAGTTAATTAGTTGGACTTACTAAGGTAAAACTTCCTTGTTTGCATTAAAAGAGTTGTTAAAAAGATCACTCGCCACTTTCAGGTTGTAGAAGATGTTCAACAACCAACAAAAAAATATATATATATTTCACCAGAGTTGGTCTCAGAGGAATAACTCTGTGTTAAATACTGAATTGGATACATTATTGTTTAGGGTTCTTAACAGATTAAATGAATCATATTTAAATTGAGGTTTGAATATAGTATTACATAAGTTATGCTATTGCCTCAATTTCCTCTCCCAAATAATAGAAAAAATTACCAATACAAGCAAACAAACATCAAAGTCTTATGACAAAGGAGGAGCTGTTTGCTTGTGGAACATAAAATTTTTAAAAAGTTTCAAAAAACAAAAGCAGATGTATGAACAGGAGCATGAAACAAAACAAATAGAAGACCCAAATTTAAAAAAATCTATATTAGTAAAGAGTACATTAACCTGCATTTTTTCCTGGCGTTAATTCTGCCGTGACTCAGTGTTATCGGTAACGATGACAAAATAATGAATAATCTCATGATAAAGAGACAACGACGACAAACATGACTCTTTGATGACTAAACATGACGAGACATCTGAACTTTTGTTGATGAGCTGAGGCAAAAGTAACTAAAACGGTTGCCAAGAACAACCCTGCCAAAGCCTTCACTGCCAAGGTTGAACACAACACGAGAGTCCTTTTAGATATCCTTGAGGTTTAAATAAAGCAGGAGACCGAAAACTCTCCAAAATAGTCTATGTCTCCATTAGTCTCCTGGAAATGAGGTGAATGAAGCTAATGTTTACATTGAGACTTTATCAACAACGCATATGAAAGTCATTTCCAATAGACATATTTCCAGAGCTGGGAAAAATACATTAGTCACATTGTGAAGTAAAATACTCCGGACTTATTTCAAACAGCATCACTAATTAACCATTTGTTCTGGAAATAAGTCTGAGGTGCTGAGAAGCTCTAGAAGTTTTCCGGCTTATTCCTAATGCTCTTTTGCTCAAATGTGCAGAATTACACAGATCACAGCAGGTAAAGTAAAGTAGGGCAGATGCAAAAATTAAAAGAATGACAAAAACAATACAAAGCATGGGACTAATACAAATACACACACTCAGCTGTTTCTTTATAAAATGCTACCTTTTAGTGATTTGTAAGCCATGTTAAAACTATACTACTCTCACTTGAGATGCGTTCCATTTAAACTTACTAGAACAGGCTTAACTTTCAGGGATCAAACACATCTAACCCTATCATGAATTCATTATGGATCACTACAAAGCTTTGCACACTTAATACAAGAAGAATAAGATAATTTATACTCAGAACCTATAGAAAACTGATCAAGGTATGTTAAAGGAGTATTTCAAATGTACGGACAAACATCCAAACACTCGAACAGATCAGCGGTACAAGCTCTTTAATATTTCTAATCTTGAAGATTTTGGGACGTCGTCTTGATGAAGGTATTTATACACATATATTTTTTCAATTTTCAAAGGCCTTTTTTTCTAAAAGACTTTTTTTAATTTTTATAAACCCATAAATTTTACCAATGTCATCCTTCACTTTCCTTTTCTGGTTTATTTTCGGTACCCAGGCGGTGGGTGAGGAGAATGTGGGAGGAAACACACACATCCACTGGAAGATCCTGCACTCAGCAAAGGTTTTTTGGTCAGGGGGTGACAATGCAAACCATCACGCCACTGTGCTGGCCACAATAATCAACAAAAATCTATGTTTATTTCATGAAAACCATTTACTTTGTTATTTTTTCTTCTGGAGTTGATTTGGTTTGCCTTACCGGTACACAATTTATACACAGTTCTCCTTGAATGTGATGATTACCCGAAGGAGGCTGACAAAGCCTCTTTAGTGGGCTGTGAGGGTTTCAAAACTGGGAATTGAAGGAAGCATTGAATTTTCCAGTTACTCAAACAATAAACATAACCGTCTGGAAAACAGTATTGCGGTCATGGGAGAGGATTAAAAAACAATATGGCAAAAAAAACAACAACCAAGATGCATGTCATGTAATTGCATGCATTTTCCCCTGAGAGGCCACAAACTCTTAACAAAAGAAGAACTAAAGATGCTTTCAGATGACTCTTCAAACTGTTGTGGCAAACACAGGCTTTGTTTTTGACCCCAAAAGTCCTCTGCAGTTGGCATTTTGAAGTTTGGATTGTTTTTAAGCAATCCATTCAAAAATATCACACCTTAGGTTGTCTTTCGAAGCGCTTCTTTAAAGCTGTTCTTACCACAAATTCAATCTGTGTAATGACACTAGGCTAATTTCTTACTCTTAGCAGGTTTTAAAAAAGTAAAAAAAAAAATAATAATAAAAAGTACACAGGATTTATCAACAGCTAACTGAATTAATTGAACTCTCATGAGCCACTACCTCAAGAAATAAACAGTGGCGTTCCAATAAGACAAGATGCTATAGGCAATATTTCTCTTCAGTACTGACATTAAATGAGGGAGAGGGAATTTGAAAGACTTAAAATCAGACAAACAGATTTTTTCCCGAGCCTTATCGTCTTAGGAAAGAAAAAAAACGTTTCCCCACTTTTTGGATCCACTCAGCATTAAGGCAACTTTCTCCATACATATTTCATAGAAAAGTAATTTAGTGCTGCAAGAGAAGCTGGGAAACTGATCAATCTGTTTCCAGTAGTAGAGAAAACATTAATGTTGGCCTCAATGCTGCATGACTTGATTGTTTTGCATACATAACATACCATGAAAGTAGAGGAAAAAGCAGGTTATTGCTGATCTAATTTAATCTCTGATTCAAGCTTTGCAGATGATAACAAGTTGTTACATCTTTTTGTTAAAAACTAGACTGTGTACAGGTTTCATAAATGAATGCATCCAGTGCCTTACTGCAGGACATGCTGGAGATTTGAGCAGGCAAAGAGAGGAAGTAAAGACCCGGTTTTAGTGTCAGCACTGTTTGCACAGCTTGAAGGACTGTGTGTTTACCCGGGAAGTCAAGTTTAGGCCAATTCTCCTTTCAAGGTCTCAAATGATTTACTTTCCTCATACAAAAAAAAAGGAAAACAGATGAACTCCACAAAAATAAAATAAAATAAAGGATCGCAGAAGCGTACAATCATGACACCTTATAGCTAAAAAGCATTCTTCTGCCTAAGGCAAAAAGACTAAACAGAGACCAAGACTTTTAACTGAGCTTACTGTGTGTAAAAAGACACGCTTCAGTAAGAAAATGTTAAAGCATCTAACAAGGAGCAATGGATCAATCTGTAGTTTTAAGCTCACTTCATTTTAAACTGCAGCAGGTCATCTTACAGTGAATCACTGGTGAAATAGTCACATGGAAGTTTCATCATCTCTATTTCTCAATTTTTTAGGATCCTCTATTACATCACAGAATAAGCAAGAGTTTAAGCAATTTTGGTAACAGAAAGTTTTACACTCCATTCACATCATGTGGGCAAGTTATGGAATACAACAGATTCAGCAAGACCGCTTCTGATCAAGCAGGTCAATTCTTTATCAACATTCTCTGTATTCTAATTACTTACTCTAGTATTTCAGTTCACTTGGACCTATTACAATAGGTCTGATATAATGTTTACAATTACAATAAATTATCATATATTTTTTTAATAGTTGGTCAAAAATATATATATATAAACTTTCATCCACAAAGTCGGACGGTCTGGACTTCTTAAATCTATATTATCTCTTAAGGGTCTATCCATGGTGCTGAAGCCATAGAGGAGGTGTCGCAGTCAGAGTCTTGTCAGAACCTGACCTCAAAGACTGATTCAATGACTCATTCAGGAAGTTCAGGTGACTACCAACATATTGGTTTAGTCAAAACTCCACACTGTCTGGGTTGAAAACAAAAACAAAACAAACAAAAAAAACATTGCATGGGCAATTTTGTTGGTTCACAGCCACAAAACAGAGTTTTATTGGATACACCAAAACAGGATAGTGCCAATTGTGAAATGAATGGAAGCTGATAAATGGTTTTTAACGTATTTTTCCTCTAAGTCCTCTTTTTGAAAGAGCTCTGGCTCTTTAAAAAAGAAAGACAAATCTGTGAACATATATGTTCAGCTACTACCACAGATTAAGGATTGGATTTATTTATGAAAGAGAGTTCACAGGCTTTCATTGGCGAATAAACGAAAAAAAACCCTCATAATTTAAATTAAAGTTCACTAGTATGTGCTAATTTGTGTGATCCTGTCACATTAAATTCTATTTAACATTATAGTTTGTGGCTGTAAAGTGACTGAATGGAGGAAAAAAAAAAACGATGGGTATGAATATGGGAAACTGTATAACTGCATCCAGAGATTAAAATGATTAAACATGACTAAGTGTGGTTCATTTATTTTCCAAACATTTTTTTTGATTCCTGTTCGGGAAAGGGTTGGGTGGGTGAAGATTTACTTGAAGTCAACAGGTAGCTAGGCTATGATTAGAGATTTTGGGTTTTTCCCACAGTAAACTTCTCCCAACAGGAGCAAAACAAGAATTTTACACACAGTTGAACACTCACATAAGGATGAAAGCATGTAAAAGCAGTGAAATTAAATTGATTCTATGAAGCAAAACCTAATAGAATGTAATAATTAGAGCATTTTCCCATAAATCAAACTAATCCATAAAGTCCTTCATCATGAAAAAAGAAAAACAAAACCAGCTTTAACTGGCGGTGAATTGTTGAGGAGAAAAAGGTGCTTCTACAATCTCCCGAGCAAAGGAATGCAATGGCTAAAGGAAAATTTCTAAATGAGCTCCCTTCTGTATAAATGGCACAGGCTAAGGCTGCTAAGAGGTAAGAGGAGGGAGGGGGGAGGCTCAGTGAACCCTAATTCAAATAGCAGCACAAGCTGGACCCTGTCAGCTCCAGGTATTGCTCAAAGGAAGCAACAAGCGGGGTTTTGTAAAAGCCAAAATGTTTCCTCCACCTTTGCAAAAAGAAAGAAAATAAGCAGCCAAGCAGAAATCTTTCAAATGGGACCAATGTTTGCACAAAATAGGTTTTGTTTTTATACTTAATAGATGATATATGTGGCATAAAACACAATTAAAACATTAAAAACATGTTAGAAAAACTATCCGTGAGATTGTAGGTATGTCGTTTAACCCCATCTTATTGCATATGGTTCTAACAAAGAAGAGAGAGCAAGAACTGCAAAAAATCAGATTTTATATATTAAAAAAATGCTTAATTTTCTAAACTTTAAAAGAAAACGATTTCCCATCAAATGAACTCACCGACGTCTGAGTTGCAGAAAGCCTGTTGAGGATGGGCAGGAGAGCAGCTGCAGGCTTCTGCCATTTCTTCAACCCTCCACAGAAACAGGACAGCCAGAGCGACTAAGCAGCTGTTCAACGTGCAGCTCATCTTTGCATTTAGTGATTTATTTTCTTCTTTAAAAAAAACAACAACAAAAACTTTCACACAGGGTGCGAGGAATGAGGGCGCGCAGTGGAGTACCCGGAAAAGCTTCGAGCCTCTAAAGAGGATGTCCTGAACAGACCACGCAGCTGTCAGAGCGAGAGATGGCCAGTAGGCGAATGAAGGATCTCTTCTGTCTGCTCTGTAGCTCACAGAGATGGCGAGTTTTATTTCCACGCAGCGGACTCCGCCTCTTCTGCAGGGCGTCGAGCTGGGAAGTGAGGAGCTCCCAGGGTTTCACATGTGAGGGGAAAACTCCGTCAGATCTGACACACGCTGTTGCATCAACGAGGAGGATAATGAGCTCACACTCATGATGCGCCTGATCTCCTCTTTTCTTTTTTTTTTTTTATGTCAAAACTGCATTTTCTTAAATCTGCTTTATTGAACTAAACAGCAAAACGTCTCACTGCTTTTGTGAAAAATAAAATAAACAATCATCATCATTATGGTAACAATAATAATAGTAGTGGCCTCCTGCTGATGCCCAGAGTAGGAACCAAACAAGGGGAAGCTTCACTCCAGTTTTATGCTCCTAAAATCTGGAACAGTCTTCCTGAAGAGGTGAGACAGGTTTCAACTCTGGTGATGTTTAAATCCAGGCTGAAAACAGCCTTATTTAACTGGGCATATAGCAACTGAGAATATTAAATTCAAAGTTGATTTTATTGTTTCATTTTCTGCTCTTTTTCCTATGTAAAGCACTTTGAATTGTCTTGTCTGTGACCAACACTGACATTTTTTTTAATGTAAGGAGCAGATTAACATAAATGTAAACAAGGTTTAATTTTTTTAAATACAAATAAGTGTAATCCAAAGAAATTCACAGGAAAATAATAACTAAATGTTAACCTTTCCAACATATATGATATGCCCATACTGTAGTTTGATAGAGATGCAAGTAAAAAAAAAAAGATCATTGATCATTCTAACTGAATGTGTTAATTTTATATGATCTTGGGTCCATAACTTTGGTTTGGCCTCATTGATCCTATCATTAGACATTGATTCTGCTCCACATTACAAAACATTAAGTTGAAACAAATGCAGGTTTTGTGATCAAAACTTTAACATCTTCGAAACCTACGCCCTTCTTGACATCACCGCCCATATATGACAACAGTGAGACTTTTTGTTCATATTCACTTAAAAATAATTTTAAAACAATAAGTTCCAATATTCGTTTTGTGGCGTTACAACTATTCTAACTGTTAAAGTATTTGTTTCCTGTCTAGCAATATGAAAAAAAAAAAGCTGTCTTTGATTTTTTGGGCGCGGCATTTTGTTTTGTATTGTTTTTAACCTGAAAACACAACCAAAATTATAATAAAATGATTCTTTCACAATCGGAGACTTATGACTTTTTGAAATGTGCTTCATTTAATTTTCTATTTATTAAGTTATTTTACCATTATTTTTTCGTATTATGAGTGATAATTTTGTCTCCAATGATTGTGTCAAGCTCTTTGTTCCTGTTGGTGTATAAAGTGCTTTAAATATAAAATTTGTGTGTTACAGTATGGTACAACCTCTAAAACAGTCCCGGAATAAGAATTAGGAGCAATGCAAACCTTCCTCAGACATGTGATTGAGACCATTAGATGTCTACAAGAAGCGATTCACTGTAATTATTTGAGCCAAAATAGGCAGGACTAGATATTAGGAAGTGTTTCCAACATCTCCCTTTGTTTATCTGTTCTTTTTACTGAAGGGTATTTTTATTTGAGGTGGTTAAGTTTCATTTGTTATCTGGAAAAGTTCCCCAAAAACCAGGCATGATGAGTAACCCTCATCCCACACTGCAGTTATCAGTGATTTGTTTCAGTGAAAGTGTTTATACATGTAGACTCACTTTCAGGAAATGCTGAAAAACCAAAGAGGTATGTGGAAGACTTGGCCCGGCGGTGAGGAATGACATCATCCGTGTACACTTAATGGATCCAATCTGGTGAGTCCTTCAGTGTAAGCAACACAATTACCTCAAGTACTCAGTGACAGAAACATTTCCTGAAATTCTTGAATATTTTAGGCATGGATGAAAATAGACTCCTCATTTACTGAAAGTTCACCTCTACTACACCACCTGCGATGAAGATGAGAATTAAAAATCTGTGTTTAAACTGTGTTAAACAGTGTTGATGACTGACAATAAAAGTAAGTGAAGGAAAATGATGGAACAGGGTCTGTGGCTTCTCTGCTCACTGACATCATATTTGGCTGCTGGATGTCAGCGGTCTCCCCAGTCTGGTTAAATTTTTCCACTGTTTTTCATAGTTTAGCAGTTTTCCTCGGTTCTTTTCCACGGGTCTTCACTGGATGCCTGACTGAAAAAAAAAAAATGGAAAAAAAAAAGTGACACAATCCTTGTCAACAACATACATTTCAAGTCCCTGTAAAAAAAAAAAAAAGTGGTGCCAGTTATATAAGGAAAATTCCAGATTAGTTGTGTGTCTCTTAAACAGAGAAGATGTTACCAGAAATAAAAGGCGTATCAAAAAGTCAGGGTGTGAGACAAAGATCCACAGACATGAAAGGAAGTGACACATCCCAAGTAACATTGGTCTGGAATTTGCCTCTGTCTCAGTGTGGAGGTTTACCGGAGGCAGCACAGGGCCACCAGATGCCACCTTCTGGTCAACAGTCAGCCTGCTCCTTACCCAAATAGCCAGCTTCCTTCGCCCTGAGCTGCTGAAACCCTGCGTCAAATGGGTCAAGTGGCTTCTGGGCATATTTGAATTGACCTCACATCTTGACCATACTGTGTGTCTTCCCACATTTTAGACACAGGTTTTGCTCATGATTCCAAATTTGCAATTATTATATCAACATTTGGCAAAAGTTTTGCCAGAATAGGGTGGATTTGTCCCAGAAGTGCAATGTATGCAGCCCCACTTTTGAATGGTAAGAAAGAGCTCGAAGTTGGCCTGATGAACCGGCCCTTAGGCTTTAAATTACAGACTTTCTTAGCTAAAAATAGTCTCTAAAGGAAGAGCCCAATAAGGCACAAAAAAGAGGGTCTCATTGCGGGGAACTGGTGGGTGCTGTGGTAGAGACCCACATCCTAACTCACGCCTACTGTTCCCGGGTGCTCGCACATGTCGTGCATGACCTTGCCGCTTTCCAGCCAATGATCCATCCATAAACGGGGGGATTTCCAAAGATTTTTCCGTATATCGGTATATCATATACATATCAACAGCGACGATGTGGGACAGCGAATCAGCCTCACGATTTTCACGAGGGACTGCATCTTGAGGTGGGAGAACATCTGCTTTACAGATTTTTAAGCAGTAAATAATACCACCACATCACACACTCGACGAGTCAAGTGGTTTGACCTGTCCTGTCCACAACTTGGGTCAAACCACATTAGTCACCATGAGTTGTCTGAGAGTTTCGCAACGTTTCCTGCTGGGGTGTTACAATAGATCTCTTGTTGGGCAACTGATAGCCATGTATGTGCGCAGGAACTTTCGCCTTTACCTCACGGACATCTGCAAACGTTCGTAAGGGATGATGCAGTCATTTCCTCTACGGAGTACAATAACACCAGGGTTGCATTCATGTTGTGGGCAGATTCTAAAATGAGTTTATATTTCTTTCCCTTTTGTTCGGGTTGATTATTAAAAAAGTCCCTTCATTTTAGGAAGTTTATCACTTGGTGAAACACATGGTATAAATTAACTATATAGATAGATAGATAGAACGTACATGCAGAGACATGCTTAAAAAACACATTTACCAGAATTTCACAATTTTTGGGGTGAATCAGACAAAATAAACAGTGTCACAATAGGTGGAATGAAATACTTTGACAAGTTTAACAGACGGTCATATCCGAAAGATAACCTATAATGAAATATCTGAACTTTTCATTATGGTAAACGTTTTCAGTGGGAATTCCTCACATGCAAAAGTCTCTCCTCTCTGCATGTGAGGAATTCCCACTGAAAACATCAGACCGGTGAAGCCATCATCACGAATCCCATTTATTTAAACATAAACAATGATCAACTTTCTGTTGCATGTGATCAACTAATTTGGTCCAGTCACAGACAGAAACCCTCTTGTCAGTGTACTTTTAAGCACATGTCCATGCATGCAGGTAAGACTCGGTTGTGTAAAGCTGCAGTGCAGGAATACAAGAAAACAGTCTAGGCGGGTTTAGTGATTCATTAGCAGACACAACTTTAATAAGGGTCTATCAAATCAAACCTGTTCTCTATAGAGATGCAGTAAATTGTTTTAATGAGCGTGAGCATCCGGTTGGGGGAGGAACTCTAGACAGACGGTTTTCCTTTGCCCTACCACTCTCATGTCTCTAAACATTTAGGTTATGTCAAGCTATTTCCACAGTCATTCTGCTATAGGCTAAGGCTGCTGGAGGACAATCTGACCACTTCTCGCTGCTACCTTCTTGTTGTATTGTCCAATTTACTTTCGTAGCAATCATTTCAGCTGTTAACTGTCTGTTTTCTCTTAGTGTTCTTCTCTCCATAGTAGCTACACCTGGTCTGGCGTTCTGTTAGGGCCTCGGCTGGTGCTGCCAGATACTCAACGTTCGTCATCTGCTGCTATTAACTCTTTTCAGATTGGAAAATTCTGGTAATTGGAAAATTCTTACATTTATTTGTTTAACATCTATAAATGTCTTAGTGATTGGAAATAAACAAACGGTTAAATAATTAAGTATGTTACATATAATACAGATTACTACCAGTCTAGATGATTTTCACAGTAGGCCTGAAATCTCTACTCTCTATTGATGGCTGTGCTTTCACTGCCATCTAGTGTAGGATAACTGGAGGGGGGAAAAAAAAACAGGCACCTCGTCCGAAGTGGGGCCCATGTGCAGCAGACATGGCCCTCTGGAAGTTGAGTTGATTACAAACCACTTGTGCATAAACCTCATCACACACTGTTCCCCATTCCCTATAATGGTGAACCTCAAGTGGCCTTCTGAGGGGCTGTTTGACCCAGATTCAAGGGACTATCATATATGCTACACATTGAACATACAGTACACTGTAGCGCCAATTTACAACACATGTCATCTCAAATCATCAATCCATCATAGACAAATTAGCTCAAAAAAAGTTTCTAATCCAAGGAAACCCAGCAGATTGCATCTAGTCATTGACTTGCAGCATTCACTCCTCCAGAAAGGTAACATGTATAGATAGGTACATGCTTTGTCCTAGCTTGTCGTTTTATTTGAAATTATAATACTAAATCAGAACCAAAAGGGGAGATGTATTACATTGATTTCAGCTGCTTTATATCGTCAATAAATGTCATCAATGGTTACGTTTCTGAACTTTCCCATGGATTTCAACTTTTCCAAGTAAATTACAACATCTTGGATGGGTTTTGATGCAGTTTTGCTGTAAAATTAACATGCTAACTACTACTGTGAAGTTTATTGATACATTTTTTTGTTTTCCATTTGTGGACATTGGATCTCATTATGGTCTAATGGAGTAGCAAAAATTAGAAATGGCTTGGTAACCTTTTCCAGAATGATAAATTGTCGGTGACTCTTTCCATGTACATTATAAGAATTTTTTCACATTAGGAAAATATGTGTTTATTTTTATGGCCTGTCAACTTGCTTGATATTGTAAAAAAGTTATTTTTGTATTTTTTATTGTGTTGTTCCACAGGTCGTCTAGTAACCAGGCCTGGATGTAGGTAGAAAAATAAAATCAATAAATGATGCTACTAAAGTATCAAAAAACATTTTATGTAAAAGCATGAAAAAAAACAAAAACATTGTGATCACATAAGGCTTGTGTTTCTTTTTTTCACATTAAATTAGACATACGTCTGTAAATGTACTTCCCATTAGGACAGCCTGCAACTACGATCTAAATTGCTGTAATGCCTTAAAGAGGTTGAAGTAACAATATATTTTAATTAGAGGATAAATAAGAAATCGTGCTGTTGCACAACCTTTCGAGGATATGTTGGGAGGTTGTTTCAAAAGCATAAGCTGCCCTGATTTGAAAAATTAATCTGTTAGCGTACTTGCATTTAAATAGTGAATGCAACTTTCACCACATAGGAGTATAATGGCGCGGCCATTTTTTTAAGAACACACAGCAAACATCGATCTTTGCATAAGACCAACCCGTTTGAAATGTTCGTTAGTCACTGTGAACTGAATCCTGACTGACTTGCCATGGCATGCAGGCATGAATGTTGGCATGACTGATGGTTGTGAGAACAGACAATAAAACCGGTTCATTTACTGAGAAAAGGACACCACATGGGAATACCCCATGTTCCAGTTGGAACATGGGGTATTCCCAAGGAGAAAACAAGGAGAAAACCACTACTACGTTCAGTCAAAGCTCAGTGAGACACACCGTTTCCCGTCTACTGGCCTGGACAGTGTTACACACCTTTAAAAACACCCTCACACTGTTGCTGCTAATAACAATCTTTGTATTTCTTAGAAGTAAACTCCTTCCCTTGAAAAAGACAATATACAGTGGCTTGCAAGAGTCAATGCTTCCATGTTTTCTCACGTTACAAACATTAACATATTTCATTGGAATTGTATGTAAAATACCAGCACAAAGTGGTGTAAAATTGTGAAATAGAAAGAAAATAACACATATTTAAAAATCCTATGTACAACAACAACAAAAAAGGAGAAGTGCAGTGCCCCCTTTCTCCGAGTGTAACTAACTGCCTTTCAAAAGGAGCCTGATAATTGCTAATGACTAAAGTCTAGTCTAATGACTGGAGTCTGCCTGTGTGTAATCTGGTCTCGGTACAAACACAGCTGCTCTGTGACAGCCGCAGAGGTTTGTTAAGAGAATATCAGACGGTTAAAGCAGGCTTAGGGCATAAAAAGATTCCCCAAGCTTTGAACCGCGGGGACTTTCGAGGAGATGTACAGATCAACAGCTCAGGTTGGAGAATCCGTCTACAGGACGGCTATTCGACGTGAACAAATATGGTGGCCATGGAAAAGATGGAGCTGTGAATGCAACTGAACAGGGTACTACAAAGCATCAACTGTGAACTGGTATGCATATATAATGGACATTTAATATATTCATGTTAGTTGTTGTAATGGAACAAAATATAAACTGTGAACACCTTTGTAAGGCCCTCCAGGTCCATTAACTTTAACCAATGAAAATACACATACATAAGAAAGTTTTATTTATTTTTTTAAACTAAAGAGGTTTTACCAACATATAAATAAATTCTCTTCTCTCCTGGTCTGCGTGATATTCTCTCATGTATCCTGTCGGGCTTCTGGGATCTGTTTTATGTTTCTCTGCCTGCTATATGTACAATAGAAACATGTTTTTCTCTATGACTAAGAACTAAATCTCTTATGCCAACAAAAACATGCAACCGGTAAAACATGACAGCTAAAACAGATTTGAGAGAAATGGGGATAAAAAGTTCTGAAAAATAAAAAACCTAAACAATTTAACAAATCAATCAATCAAATCAAAAATACTTTACTTATCCCAGAGGGAAATGGGAAACAAAGTCCAGAAACATCTTTGTCTGGAAAGATTTCCAAAGCCATTTTAAAGGATTTGGGATCTTGAAAAAATTATAGAGGCAAACACGGAGAGGCCAGACAACCAAAATGTATCTAACGGTTATGTTTTTTGGAATTTGAGAGGAAGCAAAGATACATCAAGAGTACTGGGTTATTCATGGGGAGAATGTTCGAACAGGGACTTTATTGCTGCAAGGCAACAGGGCCATAATGGGACATTTCTTTACCCCCCAAAAACCTACAAGAAACTAAGTTTAGTATATGTCAGCAATAAATCAATCAATTACCGTAATTTCAGATTTCCTTGAACAACGACAAAGTGCAGACTCAGGAACAAGTTTGTTATCATTTTATTTTTCACACAATGGGGAGATTGTATCATTACATTGGCATACAATCAGGTTTTAAAGTTCAAATGACTGATTACAGGAATCAACACAAAAATGCTATGCTTTGAATTAGCTCAAGTATTAAATACAAGGCAATCATAGATTTTGTGATTATCATCTTATGCCTTTTCTATGCATTCAATCACACATATTCTGGCCTCACCACATATGTGTATATGTACTTGTCATCAGGACAAGGATAGGCAAGGGCCTGGGTACTATTTGTATTCACATAAGCCATGTCGTCTTTGAAATCCTGAATCTGACAGATGAACTTGTTCTGGCATGTCAGAAGGAGGCGGTTACGGAACATGACACTGCTTTTGGACCCATACTGGTACTGGCGAGTCAGTCTTGCTGCAGGAAAAGAATCACACTGTAAACCTCGCCTCGAGCAGTCCCTCTGGGATCTGAAGACATTTGCTTCCCAGGAGATCATGTTGTCCTTAAACAAAAGGCTGTTGTGGAGAGGTGTGCTCAGCTGTTTGTTAGGGGACTCAGTAGGTTGTGGGTAATAGTTATAGTTATTATACATCTTACCTCTGAAGTCATACTGAATGTACTGGTTTTGAATTTGCGAGGAAGAAGACTTTGTCCAAGGATCAATAGCAATGCTCCAGGTCTCCCCTTTGTAGATTCTGGGCTTGTAATCATCATTTTCACTGCCTAACATCGACTTGGTTAGATTACTGTAAAGTAGAACATTAAACCTATATGCTTTTAAGACACTGTCGCGAAATAGATCCCTGTGAGTGTTAAAGAGAGTAGAGTTGGACTCCAGCTGATACAGCTTCTCAGCTGGAATCATGGGGAAACGAACCAGATGGAGCAAGTGGACCTGGCTTTCTGAGCTTAGCGAGCCACCACTGTTTGTGATCCAGCTTTCCACACTCTGAAGTACAAAGTACTCATCAGGTACCACCAAGTCTGAGCGGGTGAGGAGGGCACGAAGGAGCTCCACTGGGAGCTCAGCCCAAACAGAGGAATTGACCAGGTTTTGGAAATTCCAGGCGAGGTACTGGACACAGTTTTCCTGAAGGACCACGTCCTTTGATTCAACCGCATATTTGTAGAGTGAAACTTGAGAGTAAAAGGAGGAATCGTCTGGCAGGATATTGGAGAACAGTCGACCAATTTCCTCCATCAGTTGCTTTACCCCAAATTCTGAAGCAAGATGATGGAGGCACATTGCAGATGAGTAAGTGACGTCAGTCTTACGGGTGTAAAGATACCTGAGAAGGTGCAGGTTGAGAAATTCATTTGAAAAGAATGAAGGTTTTTTAAGAGTAAAAGACACGGCATCAACCCCGACCTACCTGACGAAGGAGCTGAAATATGATTGGCAGGGTCTGCTGACAGTCACTGTGATGTTATTTGCCCCCGCTAAAGTGCTGAAGTATGGGTACAACATGAGGATAATTTTGTGTGCACAAATGGTAGTTTCAATCATCTCTGAGGTCCCGTCGTCTTTTTTGTTTCCACTGGGGCTCTGGAAGTTGATCAGGAAATCACAAGCAGTGCCACTGTCCAAGACTCGACCGAGGTCTGCCGAGAGGCCGATGCTGTGGTCCAGTGAGTGTGTAGAGACGTTTATCGCCACATCGCCTGGAGGCAAACAAACGTCACAGAGAGCATTTGATATGCCCAAAAATGCAGCTCCATCCAAGGTTTTTGGCAGCACTTAAAAACGTATTTTAACACTTTAACTCATTAAATCTCTGAGTATTTTAAGTTTTACGTTTTTTCTCCTTGGTATGCCTCCTAAACAGCACGTTGGCACACAGAGAGCATCAAATAGTTCCCATGGAGACTTGGTAATCCCTAAATATATTTATATATATATATTTTTGTGTGTAAAAAAGTCGAGGAATACACATGAATACATTCCTTTGTCCCACTCAGCATAGAAAGTTAGGAGATGACATAAAGCTTAATTTTAGAAACGTTTTTAGAGTAAATTGCTCAACTTACTTCCTTTTTCACAGATAACTCCAGCATCCTCTTTATGTGAGCAGTCACTTTTTCCCCAGCCACTGAATCGGCAGCCCACAAGCTGTTTCTCTTTTCCTTCACAGTCAATGTCATCAAGCCAAATGGGTCCGGATGCTAAAATATTGACATTTTTATCATTAAGATTTGTAAATTGTTCTTCCAACAATACAAATCACAACCAGATAGTGACTACACTGACTGGTGTCATTTTACTGCCCTCTGGTGGGTAAGAAACAGAAGCAAGGAGTACCTTCTCCGTAGTTTTTCCCAATGACAACCGATTTGGCTCCTGGGAAGTTAAGCTGGCGACAAACTATGTGGGCTTCAGTCATGTCAAAATTGTCGTCACACACCGTTCCCCATTTCCCATCATGGTACACCTCGACACGGCCCTCTGAGGGGCTCCCTGAACCAAACAGCCTCACGCTGCCTTCAACTGGCTCCGAGTTTCCATCTAAAATAAGAATTAAAAAAAACAGGCCAAGGAAATTCTACAATGCACATATATATTATGCACATATAAGCTTAGCAAAACTGGCAATAATCAAATACAGAAATGATTTATGCAATCTGGATGACTTACTGAGAATGTCGAGCCTGTACGAACTTCCAGACACACACAGGACAGAAAGGACAAAGGCAGCGAGTAGACTGTGTGGAAACATTTCCATGTTCTGGTTTAGGAAATAAAAAAAATAAAAAACAAGAATTATGAGAAGAAAGCTTTCCTGTTACATGAACCAATAATTACCCTTTTATACCTACCGTTGATCTCACGTTGTCTCTCCACTGCGATCCTCCTGGCTGAAGACAAGCGAAACCAGGGGATTGACCTATTTATGCCGTCGCTGTACTGGGCTACTCCCACCAGTTTCCCTAAGTTTCAGTTTGCAGGAAAGCAGAACAGGCAACCTGTTGCACAACTGCACGTGGATGTGCAGTTTATTTAAGGACAAAAGGTTCATTGTCTAGTTCAAGATGTCTGGCTCTCATGTGCACACTTAAAAGTGAAAAGACGAAAGTCGTAAAATAAGAATCAATATTTTACTGTGAGCACCCGCTCCACTGAAACAAACAAAACAAATCCTGCAGAGTGAACAGCCGTTTACTAAAAAAAAACATCCTTCAGATTCTGTTGAGACAAAAAAAGTGTCTAGAGTGTTTACATTGGAGAGGGGAGGGGAAAAAAAAGATAATGTTCAGAGTGTACAGTGTGTGCATGAATTGACATCAATCAGTGAAAAAGAAAAAAAAAAAAACTCACAGTTTCATAAATCAATTCCATGTATACATTCATTACACGCAAGGGCTACAGTACTGTCAAAAGCCACGTTTCAACAAGCTGACGGAGCTTATATGGCCTTACACAATCCCCAAACCCGACCATATTTGGCAGACTAAGTCTTAACAGTCTGTCTGCACCGAAGACGACCCCATAAGGGCTTGACTGATGGCTTTGCATGAAGCAACATGTGTGGTAAGTCCATCAGTGACTGGGCTGTAAACAAGCTCAAACCACAGAGCAGCGGCCTCCACGCCACGCATCTCCATCTCTTGGTTTTTATATAAACTCTAAACCTTCATATTTTACATCACCGATCGGGGTCTCGGGTAAGAGGACGCGTCCGTCCAGAGTGAACGCCGTGATGTACGTCGCAATTGTCCCTGCGTCTTCCTCCGACTTAAGCGCCAGGATGATTTGGTCATCCGTGTTGGGGATGAACTTGAAGGAGGAGAAGCCGTGCGTGGGGATCTGTGGCCCCACGTGGTTCACCTTGATGTCCTTGAAATCCGGCGAGCAGCTCAGGACGAGGTTGGTCCCGCGGCTCTCGTCCGCCTTCTCCTCGTAGCGCTCCTTGCTGGCGCGGCGAGGGAGGAAGAACCAGCGCTGCAGCGTGTCGCTCCAGGCGGCCGACTCGTGAATGAAGTACCCTGTGGAGATCCGCGGCGCGTGAGCAAAATTCATCTGAATGGCGAAAAGGATAAAAACTGGAAAGAAATAATGGGGTTCTCCTCACCTGGCGGCTCGATCCCTGCGGCGACCTTCATGGATGTGTACCTAGGAACCCAGTTCTCATGCTGCACGTCCCCCCTGAAGCCCACCACCTTCACCCACTCCGGGTTGTTGTTGACAAACTCGCCTTCCGTGGTTGTCCACTCTTTCCCCAGACCACCGATGTACAGGTGTTCGTCCTTTACCGCCAGCCACTCGGCTTTAAACCCTGCCAACAGAGATCACGGCCACATTTAATGCATCAATTAACGGCAAACGGGTGAAAAGTTCACACACACGCCACAGCATTCCATGCGAGCAGGCCGCGCGTTTGCAGCCGTGAACGAACCTCTCGGCTGCCCTATAAGGTTTTACGATTGTGAGCAGCTAATCAAAATAGTTTTTAAGAGAAGTTGTCGCTGTGGAGTGTGGTTTAGATTATTGTAAGCTTGCAACTCAGAGGTTCCAAGTTTTTTCCGTACAACCAGAATTTTTTATCTAAGGCTGCTTCAACATTACAATGTTCCATAACGTAGAAGATTTTAAGATATCCTTAGTTATGGCTGCAAAAACCTGTATTGTTGACAAACACGTTGCTAAGCAACATATAACAAAATATGATTAGGGTCAGGAAGTATTCTCATATTTGACCCCTGACCCTGAATTTTGTGAAATTAATACACACGTCGAGCTACTCAGAGGGTACAGCGGGACATCGGTATCCCCATCTTGTAGGTTCGACAGCTCTATGTGTCCGCGTGCCTTTGGGCCAGGGACTCGACACAAACTTGCCAGTCCATCTGCATGTCGGTGTATAAACAGGAGCTGCAATGGGTGAATATGGATCCGATGTAGAACGCCTCCGGGCGTGACGGAACAAATGTTACTTGGGTTCAGTCCGTTTAATGCGCAGCGATTGGTTCAAATTCATTTTCATGAACGCCACCAACAACTTATGTGCATTTTTGTCTTTGCTTTACAGTTTTCTTCCAAAAGAGACTTTATGTCAACTTTCATTCATTCATTCATTCATTTCATTTTAAAGTCCAAACAAAAACCGAGAAAGACTTTCAGAAACACAATTTCTGTCCTTGGAGATGAAAACTAAAGAATACATATAGTTTGAAAGCTTATCAGAGTACTGCACCTTTGGCAACACTACCGTCCCCATCAGGCAGGATGACCCAGGGCACAGCCTTGTCTCCCTCTATGTGGTAGATGATGCCCGTTCTGTCGTCGACCGAGTACAGTTTTCCGTTAAACACCACCAGCTCAGACAGCTCCATGCCTCTGCCTTTCTCGGACAGGTGGCTCTCCAGCACCACCCTGTCTGCGTCCCACTCCACCGCCACCTTGTCCCCGCTCTGCGACACCAGCAGGTACCCCCTCCGCATGTAGCTGAACCACGTCAGCTTCTTGGCGCTGGCGGAGTCCGTGTCCAGGTCGGCGATGATCCCGATGCGGTAGCGCATTCCCTGTGGTGTGCGCTCAGGCGGAGTCAGAGGGTAGGTGTCGTTGTATTGCGAACCGGCGTCTCTGGGCGCGCTGCCTGGGCACGGTCTCCAGCCCTGAGGACTGTACGAGCGGCCGGAGCCGAAGTGCATGAAGACGAGCAGGACCAGGCCCAGCGAGGCGACCACAGCCACGATGGGCCGCCACTTGAGTCGGAACCGAGGATCGGTGGGATTGGCCATGGAGGCCAGCATGGGGAGGCCTCCTACAGAGATACGCAAAGGGTTCATAGACTCATTCTGCTCCAGTTGAGTGTAGCCTGGAGACGCAGGCATGGAGGACGGAGGCCTGGAGTGACCTATGTAGGAAGAAAAATCTGAATTCAGTCAACTAGGTGGCATTATGGTTCAAATTTAAGACTCTTTATACAGTTTTTGTGTTGTCGTTTAAGAAAAAGCAGGCAAACAACATACAGAAGCAATGCACTGGTACATTATTTCATGCAAAAGGAACCCCAACCACATCAAGACTGTTTATAGATTTGCATAAATCTAATGGAATTCAATTTCATAAGAAGAAAGCAATACAAGTAAACAAATATTCAAATACATTACGAGAATCAGTCCCATTGAAGTGAATTCCCTTCTCGAAGTTATTCTATTTTATTCAGATGCACAATGTGAGGTGGCCCAACTGGCCGTAAATGGAGAGGTTTGTTCTGGTTCTGCAGGTTTTGATTTCCTGTTTTGTTTGCGCAATCTTTCTATGAACAGGCCGGTTGAGTGTACTCGCCAGAACTCACCAAAAAACTTCAAGTGCAAGACGTCAAACATCCTGAGAGAGATTTAACGAATAAACACCAAAGAAAGGAAACATGGAAATGTGTTTCCTATAATTGGAAAACTGTATCCAACAATGTTCTATTTACTGCTTTACCTTTTAAAATTGAAAGAGCAGGAAGCTGGATTTCATTATAAGCATCAGGCTATTAAATACATTCCATCCAGACACACTTTTAAAACAATGTGAGCCGCTTACGTACCGCCTTTGTTCTGAGTCACGTCTTAAGTCCAGACTGCATTTGGTAAACTTTTAATCTATTAAAAAGTTCTTCTGGTTGTGGTTAAATCATAACCTAAGAGCAGGAAGAACGGCGAGCTCAGAGTCCAAGCAGCCACCAACGTGCTTTGTATACGTGGAAGTTAGGAGGAGGTACTAAAATGCAGAGGCTCTAACAGGTAAACCAGGAAATACCTGCACTTTAACCTCCTTTGTGTGTAAGTTTCCTTAAATTTGAAGTAAACTTGATTTTTTTAATAAAAACGGGTCTATAAATTTTTGAGGATTAAAAATAAATTTCTAGTTCTCTGGTAATATTTTCAGTTGTTTATGGATTTGTTATGCCAGACAAACACATTTTAAACTGCAAATATAAAATGACAAAAAATTAATAATTCATTATATTATTTAATCTTTTCACTCACTGCATTTGAAATCTATTGCAAGTTTTTGGTTAAATCCTCTAAAACAATATCTTACGAAACAATTTAACAACAAAAACAGTTCCTAAAACATCCAACAAAAAAACAGGCCTCTGCTTTGAGCAGAGCAAACTATTAAAAAAGGATTGTGTCTGTATATCCTCGTACATCCACACTATAAAGTGCGTCTAAGGGAAATGTCAAAAATCACATTCAGTTCTAGGCCTAATTTTTCATTTCATTTTTCAGTTTTAGCTCTTTTAAAACCTTTTGTCAATGCTGGCTCTGTCAGTGTACATCCATACAGTTGCATCCTCATGTTGCACTTCGTACCCCAGGGAAACAAGACATCATCGATTCATCCATCCATTCTCTCCTGCTTATCCTAGTTACCCAATGACCTTATGGATCTTTCCTCAGGATGCCAATAAGTGCAAAGGGTGCTAAACTTACACCTACATGTAGATAACACCCATAGGCACCTTTTTTTCTTTTAAACACCACATTTATTACTTTGACTCATATTAATATACAACTACTACCGATGCGTTAATATGACAGTTCTTACATCTTATTGGACAGATTCGACTGAATATGTGTTATTATGTAGTAATTGGTGGTTGAACTCTTAAGTTTCTTTTTTTAATTCAATTGATATGACACACACACACACACACACACACAAACACACACACACAAAACCCTGCTGAAACGACCAATAAACCGGTTGCAAGCTTTCATCTGTGTGGACAATAATCAGAAAACTTAGACATGAGTGTGTGTCTTCATGTTTTAAAGAGTCTATTTTGTTCAGAAGCTTAACCTAAAGACAGGCGACCAGTTCTATTTAAAACACCACGGCCCTCCCAAACACATCTGCTCACCGTTACTAAACACTGCTTACCTTTCCGTCTACGGCCGCCAGACTTGTTAACATGAGTCATTAAAGAGGCTAAAGAAGACCCCCGCTGTAGATCTGAGCTCCAAACTATCCCTGTGCGCGCCGACACTCTGCTCTGCAGCCACGACTCAGAGTCATTTTAGTGCAACGCTTGTGAACTCTGCCTACACTTGGAAGATTACGACCCAGTCCAAAGGGGCAAATCCCACACCGAACCAACCCTTTTAAGTCAGGCGTTCCTCCACAGAGTAATCCATAAATATGCTCAGGCTAGCAAGGCGCAGTCTGAACCCACAAGGGCCCAACCAGGTGAGGGGTGAGAGGCGGCACCACGGTGAGGAGAAAACAAATCTTTGAATGGATTTTTACATAACAGCGCCGTTGCTGTGATGCAACCATTACTCCGCCAAGTCTGAACGGACCATAGATCCCTCTGGTTGGAACAACAATGCCCATATTTCTGGCCTATAATACCCTCTATCAATTAGTGACTAACTCTTTCTAGCATTGGGTCAGAAAGATTTTCATAATCAAAAGACACACAATCAGTGCGTCTGATATGAAAAAGAACATCTTAAGAATTAGAAATGCTTCATGAAGATTAATTAGAACATTTTGAATCTTAAAGTGCAGTAGTTTTTAACCAAGCAATAGAACAATACAGTGAAATCTGAGTTGCAACTTTCTTACATTAATATTTTTATAACATGTTCATAGTTTAGGGATTAATTCAAAATGAACATGCTGGTCTGTCCTCTTTGAAAAGCTTCAATGGCATTTTTTAATATAACTTTTTGTTTTCTTTGTAATACAACACGATAATGCCAAACAAAAGTGTTCTGTGGAGGATTAGTTATCATTGTTCCTCAGTACTTAACAGGAAACAAACCAAAACTAAAAAATAAATAAATAATAACAGCATCTTTAACAACTGTCCGGATTAAAGTCCTTCGTTCAGGAGTAAAATAAGTATAACAGTGGTTTGAGGATGAGCTTGAAATCACTATGTGTACATGCACAATCTTTTAGCTATATATTTATTTGTAGTGAGTGTTGTTTGCACTGTGGTTGTCTTTTATTTAATTTGACTGAAGATAAAACCATGTTTGTTGGGGTAACTACACCAGCTGCAATAACCTTGATACTTATTTAATTAAAAGTACCTATAGATGCCCACCCAACTTCTCAAGTGTTGCTGACACCATGAATCAGCTGGCTGAAATAACATGCTTTATATTTTCTTTTGCTTTTTGGTGTATGTATAATACTAAAAATAATAAGCAGAAGAAGAAGAATAAACAGCCAATATCGTACTTGTAATGCCCCTTAAGAGTATAAAGAAAGTTAAAAGCGTCCATGTATAAATAAATAAAAATAAAAAAGTTAAAATGAATTCAATATTACAATTATTATCTTAACTGTAATAATTATTATTATTCTAGTTAAATTATGTATATATATATATATATATATATATATATATATAACACCATCTATATCTATATATCTAACACCATCTTATATATATCTATATCTATATATCTATCTATATATATAGATAGATATATATAACACCATCTATATCTCTCTCTCTATATATATATATATATATATATCTATATATATATAGATATATATATATATATATAGATATATATATATATATATATATATATATATATATATATATATATATATATATATATATATATATATATATATATATATATATATATATATATATATATATATATATATATATATATAGATATATATATATATATATATATAGATATATATATATATATAGAAATATAGATAGAGCAGAAGAGCAACAAGCAGAACAAACACTTCAAAACTACTAAAATGACCTAATGTTAATGTTATGTTTGCTTAAATCTATAAATCAACATAAATGACAGCAAACAAGTGTTAGAGAAAGTCACTTTAACTATAGGATTATTTTAGCATCCTGACAAACAGCTTTTGTCCTTTTCTTAAATAAAGGAAAGTTCATCAGAATAGAGAGAAACACAGCTCCTAGTTAACCAGGTAATGGCCCTTATTGCTGTGTGTAAACAGTACTGATAGTTATTTTGCTCTGTTCAGTTTTAAGGCATTTGTAAATGTTTCCGTTAAACGACCAAACATCTCGAACTTCATCGAGGCTGTTAGGATGGAAGGAAGCTAGGAGCCATGATCCCGTTATACCTCATTATTCCACACTCACACACAAAATGAAGCGCTACACGAATCACACACGACCTGAAACCTGTCGGACCCTCCAAACTCTTCCAGACTCACCTCGGGTCTCGGACATCCACCAGGCGACATGAATCAGCGCCAGCGCGTCGCTTCCTCCTGCATTCTTGCACGGACGAAAAGCTACTTCCGGTCGTTGCCGCTGACGACAGCGACGTGTCAACGGTTGCGCCTACCACGGCCGACCCGCCTAGTTATGCTGCCTCTTTCTTGACGAAGTTGAACACTGGCTATTTAATTTTAGGTGAGATTACTCAAGAGTAAAAGGGTTGTTTTTAACTAGGGGTTTAAACTAAGTATTGTTTTAAGAAAAATAAGCAAGGAGTAAATTGAATCAGAGAGTCGTTTAAGTGCCGTAAGAGCGGAGCCAAATGAGTTGAATCTCAGAGAAGCTTCGCAATTCCCATTTTTTGACAAGACCGAAGTGCCGGCGTCGCGTTCAGGTGCTCTAGTCTCCGTGGTACAACGTGGAATCTGTGCTTTGCTGTTTAGTTTTTGATTAGCATGCTGCAGCCCACAGTAGTAAAGACACGTTACTAAGAGAAATATAACAGTAGCATATTTTACACACGTTTAGAAAAAAAGAGAAATAATACAATAAAACTATATATTAATACATTTCAATTACAATTCCACCAGCAGCTCAAACTGAGTTAAGGCTTGAGGGATCAGAGATGCATCCTAACATCTGGATTTGACAGCTAAAATGTAACTTTTAGATCTTTAGTGTGTTTTTCCCCCCAGTTTCTGTTGTCTTTAGATCCCATCATGCACCAGTGGCTGCCATGATTGGAGAGTTGAAAAGCAATTAAACAAGAGTGACTAATAAACTGGCAAGGGAACATTTATCCTTTCATTAACTCATTAGCATTTGTCAACATTTGTTGGGCCTACACTTCCTGTGAGCCTGGACCATGTTAATCAAACACAGCTTTTAAAACAACAGAGAGACCTGTTGACATGTTTGAAGCATCCACGCTTTCAGCAACACATTTGCATTTCAAATATTGGCAGAAGGAGCAGACCAAGTCCCCACACAGGATATCAATAACCGGCTGATCACGGAGGATCCGGAATAGTTTTTATTTGGCAAACCTCATCACATACAGAACACTGTGTAAAGCACATGGAACAATTGGTTTTAATAAGAATAGTGAAGATGTTCCAGAAAAAGAAAAAATCAAGTGATAGATATAAAAAATATAAAAAAATTGATTGTCGTGTACCTGTTTTTGAACAGGATCAGAAAAGATAATAAATATATCTTCTAAATTTTCCACAAAAATCTAAGGACTTCAAAGGAATTTCGCCTCAAATGTCTGCTAAAACTTGCAAATCTAAACTAAGAACATGTTCACTAACCACCTTTGGCCAAAATGCAAATAATTAAAACCAAAAAAACAATCAATATAAAAAAAAACAAAAAAAAAAACACACTAAAATACTCCAAAGCTCAAGGAGGATCACTTAAACTGCACAAAAATAAAAAAAAGCTTTTCTGACCATTTAAGCAATTCAGTGGTTGATCAGAAAAGAAAAGGAAAAAAATACAGTAGTTTGCAAAATGACTATTTCAAATATTAAATGATCTTTTATCAAACATTTTCACGCAGGACTATCCTAACAAGGTGCGGTTGTGGAAAAGCTGCGCATTAACATCGGACTCCTTAAACAAAGTAATGAACAGTAACACATTTGAAGAAAACTTCACTTTTTTTAGTTTTATTTTTTAAACACAAAAAAAAATGTGTTTTAGGCACAATTAGTTCTAGCCATTTCGTCGGCGTTTGCTTTTGACACAAAAACGTCTGAACCTGTGCACGCTGCTGAAACGACGGGAGCACTGAGATTTGATTTCAAGACAAGACGTTGACATCCTTCCTTCTCCAATTGGGGGGAAAAAAAAAACGAAAGAAAGAAAGAAAAATCAATGCCGAACACGAAGTAAAACAAACAAAACCAAGCCAAAAACATCCACCAGCACAATGTGAAACTAGAATGCAGCAAAATAAAACTCGGTGCCCAAAAATATGTCAGAGAACGGGAGTGATGAGGACAGCCCCGAATTTGAACAACACCATTGGTACACTTTTTGTTTTCCTTTAAAGAAGAACTCTGTCTAATAGGAGTCTCGCGTGTAACTCTCAGTCCTTCAGTAAGTTGGAGGCTGATACTCCCCCTGCGGCGGCTGGCTGTTGGTGAAAGGCCCCTGCTGGTAGCTGGATTGGGCAGGCGGGTACGGCGGAGTGTGGTCCTGGGCGGGGTCTGCGTAATCCTGGGTGAACTCTGTCACTCCTTGGTGATATCTTCGAAATGCAAAGAAGGACAAAAGAGCCTGTGGAGGGGGGGACACGTATCAGTGAAGCGGTACAGGTTTTAATCGCAACATATGCTCAAGTGTGATCGGATTCTGAAGAGATCGAGAGACTCACCCAGGTAACGATGGAGATGAAGGAGAAGGCAATTACGGCCCTGGCAGCTTCCACCACGATCATCTTGATATCGGTTTTGCTCCACTGGTTGGTCAGAACACAGAAACAGATGAACCACAGGAAAGTCCAAACCACTACTCAAAAGATGGAAAAAAAACAAAATAAAGATCTATTAAAAAATATCAGCAATAAAAATAAAAAGGCAAAACATTCACATTAGGACCCCATAATATGTCACCTATCAATACTACTGAATATAATATCATTATCGCAAATAACTGCTTGCTTTACAAGACGGGCATTTATGAAATTCATTAAAAAACCACAACTTTACACAAACAACACAAATCACTGTTTGCGCAGGTCATTAAATTGAGAAATGAGTTGAATGTAAACGCTGCAATAATCAGACCAGGATGTGGTTTAGAAAAATTTCCAAAAAAAAGAACTAAAAAAAATCTATCATTACATTTCTAAAATATTTAGTTATGTTCTTTTAAATGAAACAGAAACCATGTATAAAATTGATTTAAAGGACTTCCTACATCTATGCTGGAACTATTCCTTAATTTATTACACCAACTTTAACGCAAAGGTGTTTATTGCATTTCCTAGAATATAGATCCCACTTCAGTCAACGACAGTTTTCTGCACATTAAAAGCAAAAGCTTGTTCTCCTTTAGATAATATTCGTCAAACGTTCAATTTAATTAAGAAAACAACAACTCAAATCACCCGAGAAGACCAGATCTCCGATAACGATATATTTTCTCTCCTTGGCATTGCTGATGTTTGGGAAGTAGGCGTCCAGCAGCAGGAAGACTACACAAGCCAAGAAGGCCAGGATTCCTATTCCCACCGCGTAGCTGCACGCGCCGTCGTTCTGATTGAACATACACTTGGTTTCTGATAGCGTTGCTGGGTTGATGTAGCCTTCGGCGGTGATGCTGGCAAAAACCACAATGGAAAACACCTGCAAAAAGAAGAAATAAGCAGGGTTCATTTCTGAAAGTCTTTTTTGTTTTTCCTCCTTGAACCACAAAAAAAAGCCCCAAAAAAACCCTCTGGAGGAAAATTTGTATAAGCTGACTGACGCGTACAATCAACGTGCTTGTTAGGTTTCAATTCCTGCACAGTTTTAACGGAGATAACTGCAGGGGAAAAAAAACAAGAAAACAGGAACAAGTCAGCTGATCACGCCACATACCCCACCGTATCCATTATCTACTTCACATCAATTATATCACATATATTACACAGAATGCTTTAGATGCAACGAAAATTGCTTTCCTGCGACAGGATTTAATTAAGTTTTTCTCAAGGCCCTACAGTTCAAACAATCCTTTATATTTATTTTATGTGATAGTAATATTCTAATATCTTTCAGCAACTGCAACTGACCTAAATGATATTGTAGTTTTTATTATAAGTACTAATAATAATAATTTTACTTGTATTATGTTTTTTGATTACCAGTAACACAATTATTTTTATTTCTTTATTTATTTATAGCCATGATACAAAACCTGAATTAGCATTGTTATCTGGCCTCGATCTCCTTGGGTTTGCCTTCATTAGTTTAGTCCACAAATATGGTCGCTGGTCACTCCAAATAGACTTATAGGTATATTTCAATTCATTTTATTTTATAAAGGTTTCCTGACCCATTATTACTATTGGATATCGGTCCGATACAACACCAAAAAAATTAGGACTACCGAGTCAAATGTATGTGTAATGTTCCGTTATAGATATGAGATATTGGTCTTATATCAGTAAACAACTGACATCGGATTATGTTGCCCCGCATGTAAAATCTCTGAAATCACGTCTCCAACACATGCAGTCTGTTCCAGCAGCTTGTATCCAGTATGCACAGCGCAGTGATCACCACAAAAGCGGCTGCAAATTTCATGCCAACATCGCATCAGGTCAATATCGGTATCAAGGAAACACCGAAGTCTGAAATATCGGCATCGGAAGTAAAAAAGTTCTATCGGTGCATTCCCATGACGCATATAGCGCCGATTTACAAAATATCGTCTCAAGGGAGTAGTCGTGCATGTTAAACAAATCTTTTTTTTTTTTTTTTTACTTCCAATCTAAGAAAACCCTGCAGATCACATCAAGTCATGGATTTTCCAGTAATCCCTCAAACTAAGCACAAATAATCAGGACACACTCTTTATTTAAAAAGGTTGAATTATTTTCCTCTCCATACTCCCAGGCTAAATGATTCCTCCCATTTCCCATTCGAAATAAATCATTTTGTCCTTTTTAATAGCTAAACTGACTCTTTGGAAATGTACATGGCTTTCAAGTTCACTTAACATGCATATGCATAAAATAAGAGCACAGCAAAAATCTGGTAGTCCTAACAACAGTTTGTTTAACCCATCTTTTTTTTTTATATACAGCGTTATGAGGAGCAGTGAGGAGGCAGGCAGACACAGAGGAGGCAGGTAGCAACAGATGACGCTGCGAAAGTTCTCAGTTCCTGGTCGCCACCAACCCCCAAAACAGCAATCACTGTGAAACCATAGCAACATATATTTTTAATAGTTTTTCTAAATAAAGCACCACTGGATCAGGTCGTAGCATTAAATACGTTTGGGTTTTTTTCTCTGCAATGTGTTGACGTGATTTTAATCGACGTGACACAGCAGTGGACACGTTAGCCGCTAAGCTAACACGAACCAACAGCTCAAATAGAATAAACGTTAATGAGCATTTAAAGGGTTTAAACACGACAAGCGCCTAGTGTGCATATTAAAGGCCACGTAAGTGAAAGAAAGCGTTAAATGTGCGTCTTCCCGCGAAGCCTGGAGGCTGACAGCTGTTGGGGCAGCATGTTGGACGGGGACGTTAACCGAGGTAGTTTAAGTCGCTCACCCAGCTGAGGACGCGCAGAATAGTCTGTGGTTTCTTTACGAAGCCCTCAAAGTCAAAGGCCCCGCCGGCCAGAGAGGCGCCGTACGCGTTGCTTTGCATGGTTTCAACGCTCTGAACAAGATGCCAGACAAGTTTAAGTCGTGGCTCTCGAACTCTTCCTGTCAAAAGTTCCGGAGGACTTTCGATCTATATCAAACTACTTCCTGACAACTTTTGCTGAGGACCGCCCCCTTTTTTGATGCGTTCATGTGTAGCTCGGAATTTGGTGTAAACCCGAATTTTTGTAGCCATCTTAACAAAGTTTAGTTTTTGGGGAATTTTATAAAATAAAATACAAGGTTAAAGATTCCAAAACTGTGATTTAAACTCCAAAGAATGTTTTAAACTATGCAGATCAATTTGGACTAGTCACTGCATATTTTTATGTAGATGTGATCAGATTTAGGTGGTGGCACAATTGTTGCCTTCCAGTAAAATTGTCATTGGTTCAAATCCTGGTTTGATTTGTTCCAACATAAAACTGATTTAGTCTGACTGTACATAGTTACTTACTAGATATAAAAATAAAGAAAGTTTGACATGGCACAATCAACTTTTGACAATCCAAAATAATAAATTAAAAAATCTCAGTTTAAATTATCTCTAGTAAGAGGAAGAGTTCTAGATAGTGTCAAGTATAGTCAAAGGGTTCACACTATTTCAATTCAGTTAATTTATATTATGTAGTGCTAATTTACAACACTTGTTTACAAGAAAGTCCTTTAAGTGAGTTTAAAAAGTTTCTAATCATGGGAAAATCAGCAGGTTGTATTGAATCAGTGACTTGCAGCATTCCATCCGTAAGCCCGAAATGATGGCTTATGTTTTGTCATTGAATTTACAGCAATCCCTCATACGGCGCATGCACGTAGCGACAGTGGAGAGGAAAAACTGAAGAAACCTCCAGCTGAACTTGGCTCAGTACGAGCGTCCGTCTGCTGCAACCAAACAGGGGTTTGAAGAGACAGACGACACAAACAGATGCAGAGGAAACTGAAACGGTTTCATAAATAAGGTAAACAGCTCCGTCATTTAAGGGTCACGGATCCGTAATTACAATTCAAGATATAATAAACTTAGGTATGACTAGGTAACATACCTAGTAACATGTCTAAAACTAGTGAGACGTGTGGTGAAGCTTGTTTGCGATAATTTACAACAATTTTATGGTCAAAGTTCCTTTGGCTTTCCCGAATGCTTTAGTTCCCTATAATCCACTGCCATGGATATATATATATATATATATATATATATATATATATATATATATATATATATATATATATATATATATATATATATATATATATATATATATATATATATATATATATATATATATATATATTTAAAAAAAAAATATATATATATATATATTTAAAAAAACTTAAGTTGAAAGTTGACCTTTGTCATTGCTTGCCTTTCCATTTACTGAAGTTGTAGTTTTGCATTTTTTTACCACTGGGTGTCAGTGTGAAATAAGAATTTTGGAGAGTTTCAATGTCTATTTGATTAACCCCTCAGAAAACTGATGCTTTGTGGTAATACATTTCCTCAACTGCAAAAAACAAAACAAAACAAAAAACTAAAAGATTTAAGTATGAAATCACAAAGGAATATATTAATAAAAAATGTAAACTAATATATAACATAAGTTTAGCTTTAGAAAGTTTTTCATACTGAGGATAAGAGGCTTTGTGTGGTGGGAAAGAACTGGTACGCATTAGCGGTCTATTTTTGGTTTTTCTCAAAACCTAAAACGATTGGTGGCACAATGTGATAGATCTGCAGTAAAACCAGTGTAACTTTTACAGCTGCAGCAAACAGTAATCATCAGCAGCCATGGCGTACGATGGGAGCTTCAGCGTCGACATTTATGAAAATGATTTTGACTTCGAGCAAGTTATTTTGCTTGTTTTAATATCTTACATAGCACAATGTCTCAACACAAATTTCAGGACAACATTCTGGGGACATTATAGTGTTCAGTATTGTTAATAGTTGTCCCCATGCAAATAACCAATAAACAGACAATCAAACATGCATCAAGGGATAAAATACGTGTTTGAAACACTCTGAAGTATTTCCTGGGACCTTTTTGCTCTTGTTCGCCGTTAAAAAATGTTTTGTTGTTAAATCAAAAATATTTATCTATCATTTATAGAAACTTGAACATATGCAATGTTTTAGATGGAATGGTTCCACTCCCTTGCAGAAATCTTGGAGAAAGCAGACCCAGTCAGGAGTCTTTCCAACTCTTCAAAAACCCAGCCGTCTATGTTCAGTGTAATCCTGAAGCCATACAGGTGGGAAAGCTAACAAAAATCTCAGACCAGTCTGGTGTGTAATCCTACCGAAGCTTTCCGCCCCTCATCAGAGCGCACCAAAATGGATGAATCTTGTAGCGATCACTGAAAAGTTACAATAATAAGTCAATCTTTTTCAGACGGCGAGTCAACAAGCAGTAGAGAAGGAAGTAAAGTGTCCTTTAATGAAAAGCCAATGAGCTCTTTGCAAAGAAATAGCTGGTCGGCCAATTTAAAGAGGGTGCTCTCCTCTATGCCCAGTCACAGAACTGGTGAGTTAAACGTTAATTTTCTCTCTCTGTGTAAACTAGTCTACACAGAGATGATACGTGGTTTCTTTTCTGTTTTGGAACAGGCTTGCGTACTTCAGCATGTGTGTCTGTACGGGCCAGACAAACCGCTGTGCCACGGCAGCACAAGGCCTCATCCCATGATGCCCTTAACGACCCCAGCCTGACCAGGCATGCTATCGCACAGATCGGTCCCGAAGGTAAACGACGGACACAAAAATCACCAGATGGAACAACACTCTCTCATGTTGTCACAAGTGAAGGGAAAGTGGTTTTGCGTCGACGCTGTCCACAGAACGAGCGGCTAAATTGGTGGATTCAGGCTTGTGGTGCAGGGAAACCAGCAAGGAGCAGTTGGTGTCGGATCTCCAAGGCCTCTCCGTGAGTGAAGGCGCGCCTAAGCTGCGTGCCATGCCGCACATACTGGTACAGAAGCTGGAGATCAGGTAGGAAACAAAAAAAGCATTCAAATTGGGTTGTTTTAAAAACTGGTGTGAACACTTTCCAAAAACTTACAGCAGTTTCCCTAAGAACCCCTTTTGAAAGGTGGGGAAACAAATAAGTGGAAATACGGATCAAAGTGTGCTAGAATTCATCCTGGGGTGCACCAAAGCAATCTGACTTGCCTTCAGGGAATTCCCCTCGAACAGCAGAGTTATTAGGGCATTTCCTTGTTATATGAAGTATAGACCTAACAACACTGTCAGTTAACCGATGATGTTTAAGCATTTACCTGGGATACTCACAAACTATTTTACTAAACTTCGTCTTGGAATCTACCTCAGTTAGAAATGTGTTATCCTCAAAGTGGAGGTTTTTACTCATCACTGGATATTACAAAGCAGAAAGTGAGTGATTTATGTATTGTTCTGTAATTGTAGTTCACTTTAATCCTGTTTAGTGAGTGTCAATTAAAGACTTTTTTTCCCCAGAGTTTGGTCTAACATATTTCTATTTATCTGTTTTCAAAAGGAAAAAATGTTTGAACTCTTCTGCTAAGGCTTCACTCATCAGCAAATGCTTCCCCTGTTATATTCTCCCGTGGGTGTTCATTTCAAGAGTAGGTTCAACAACTGGTTGCTGCTATTAGGTTTTGAGCCCTTTTAATTGGATATAAACCACTTACTCTATATATATTTTTTGCTTCCTTGAAGATGTGGTGCCACTGCACTTTGAGTAGCCTCCATTCCAAGTTGTGGCACTTGTCCTTGAAAAAGCTGAGCGGACGTTATGGAACCGGAGTTCTCTCCTACTTCATTTTTCTCCGAACGCTCCAGTTCATCAACCTGTTTTTCCTTATAATTATCTGCTTGTTTCTGGTCGTTCCTCAAGCCCTCCATCCTCCTCCAACTAACTCCCCTCTTGACTCTTTCGCCGAAATTGAGCTTCTCACAGGCACGATGAGGTGGAAACCCATCTTTAGAATTGTTTATAGTTCCCATTTTGCTAATTTGATTTGACGCCTCTATGATTTTTTGCGGCCCTGACAGGGATACCTTTCTCAGAGCTTGATGTTTTACGGTTACTACTCGAATGAAAGCAGTCATCTGAACAGTTCCAGTGAACATAACATGCCTTACTGCATACCAACAGCCTATTTCTTTACAATCACAACTTCCTTCTTTATGATCTGCATTATTCTGGTGTACAGGTTGGTGAAAAATAAAATCACCTTCACATATTTTACATATATCCATTAGTTACGCGTAACCAATTGTCTGTCTTGTTCTTGTAGCATGTCCAAGTCCTTTGGGAAACGTTTTCATGTGCTCAAGTCCAACAGGAATCTTTCAGAAGTTGTTTTCTGTTCATGGGACTTTAAAATCACAGGGAAGCCGTCCGTCAAACTTGGTTTTTTTCGTTGGGTTTTTTTTCTCAAAGGGGTCTGTTAAATTTAGTCACACCACCGATACAGGGAATATCATCATATATGCTAATTTTTACACCACTTTTGCTGTCTTAATTTTGCAGTATGGCTTTTTATATCTAAGAAATACGGTCAGCGTTTTATAAGGACTGTTTTTACAATAAGGTTTTTTCTTAATTTAAACGTGCGTACCGTTAATGATTTAAGAGCTTATAGAAGCAAGTTGAGATGATTGAGATGAGACGTTTTTCTATGACTATCAGTCTTTGCAAAGAAGTTTAAGCTTACCATTCTTTTATCATTTACAGTAGTTTATTCAGAGTAGGGTCTGAACTTTGACTGGACCATTGCAACACCTTGATTATACCTTCTTCCACATGTAAGCTTTGTCCCAAAGAGTTTGCTTAAAAAAAACCAGAAAAAAAAACCTTGTCCTTCACCCTTTCCTTTATCCAAAACTTCCTGTTGCTCCATCTTTGAACGTCTGAACAAAATACATTTGGAATAAATAATGTTTGATATCCACTGTCTACTTGCTCCACATTATGATAAAACTTTCTTTGGTCTCCTATCATTTCTTCTCGTGGCTCAGTTTAAATTTGCAAGTTAAGGTTTTTCTTCTTTTTTTTAAGAACTCTTTTTGAACAGAAATCATTTCTCTTTTCTTAATTGTAGTGACTTAAAAATTACGTTTGGAAATTGCCTTATAAACCGTTGGTGATGAAACAATTGATTCTCTAATGTATTTAATATTGCTGATGTCTTTGCTTCTTCGTATTGTGGTAATATACACCATTTTCTCCAGACTAACAAAATAATAATAAAAAAAAAAATAATAATAATAATAATAATAATGATAATAATAATAATGAACAACTCTGTTTTGAGTGACGTGGTGATCCATGTTCTGATCAATAAGATCTCTTTTGAATCTTTGCCATTTGGGTGTACCTATTGTATCCCCTATGATTCAACTAAACTGTTTGTGTAAAGATAGAGGTGGATAATGATGGAAGTGGTTGATGTGCAATAATTAGTCATCGACTCCGCCTCAAACTGAGTGCTCTTTCAACAGGAGCAACTTTCTGAGCTGACCAGCACACCAGAGGAAAGGACTCCAAAGCAGCGTTTCTGCGACCTCATCATTCATTTGGTAGCATGGCTAATCTGTCTGGCCAGCATCTTCTTAAGTGCCTTAGGTATCTACTTCCTATCAAAGGTTAGAGGAAAAATCGATGAGAAATGATAGTTTTCATGCGTACATGTGCATACATTTGACTCTCATCATCACCACCGAAGCACGCACAAAAGGCTTCCTGTCACGTTGACTTAGTTCTGCTATTCTTTTCTGTCATGTGTTTTTTTATCGGAAATAGTTTCCAACACTATTGGCTTTACCATCAAACACAGGACACACATCTACCATGTGACAGTCAGACAGATGTGGTTGTCTACACTTCTTCGACTTCTGTACTTGATACAACTTCTTCTACAACTTCTTCTAAGAAATGATTATCATTTACATTTTTTGAAAGAACATTTGATTTATTATTGGCTTGCCCTCATCACAGGTTGCTCTGAACCTGATACTCCTTACTATAACTTATTTGCTTTTGCCTACAGAATACCATCAGTTCAGAAATGAATAACCATTCCCTGTTGCTCACCTCTGCAACGGTGTGTGGCTTCAACCTTTTGCCGCCTGGGATTTTTAACGTCCGTGCCTGGATTGAGAAGCATGAGTCCCTAAGCACACGTGTATATGTGTCCATCTTCAGGTGAGAGGATGTTGCCCATCACCGACAAAGCTTTTATAAAACACTCATGCCAGCATCAGGTTGTGGGGATACTTTCTTTAGCAGATGCAGAGAAGTTGCTCATTTAAAAAAAACAAGAGTTTTAAAGCACCATTTCAGACAGACAGTCTGATTCAGTGACTGGTTAAATTAATAAGGCCGGTCTAATACAATCCTGTCAGCACATATGCACTGGTAAAAAGAGCTGTTTTCACCTGGTGTTTAATACTCCTCTGAGCGACAGTAATCAAGAGTAAAGACTTGAGCCCTGGGCTAATATGGCTGTATTTCTATGGAGTAAGATCTCTGTCAAAAAGGTGTATGCACAAGTTCTTGTACCCAAAACTATGCCGAAATATTTGTGAGTCTGAGGGGATGAATCTAAAAGCTGTTAGTGCAAAGTCTTATGAACACAACTCTAATTTGTACGACTACAAACTCTTCCTTTCTCTGTGGACAGAATTCAACTTTGTGGGTACGAGTAGAAAATTGTTACGATGACGTAACAGGGTGGAGTAATCGAACACAGCCCGCTCCGGGTGGATCGACCACTTGTTTATATAGTTGAAATATATATATTGATCATACCTGTGATGCTTCCCCTGAGGCCTTTCCTCAACCCGGTCCACTGTCTACCGCCATCTTTAAATTTGGAGCAGCCTGTGTTTGATGAAAATCTGCATGCCACACTTTTCTGTTTTTTATTCTTAATTGAGTTTGTCAAAATCAAGGATCGTTTTGTACTGGCTAATTTAAAAAAATCAGTCTAATATATGAAACATTTTGACATAAGTTATAACTGGAATTGAAAGGCTAACCTAAACAATGATATTTTTTTATTTTTAAAAGGATTCATTAAGCTGACGTAACCCTGTTATGCCTCAGATCCCGAAATCTTCTGAAATGGAAATCCTGTGTTTCTGCCTCGAATTCATAGGAACCTGCTGTTCAAGATCAGTATTATCTGTTTGTAAGCCTGTGTTACCACTGGCTTAGAAAAATTGCTGTGAAACAAGACGGTCGAGCTTCAGAGGTTACAAACTTCCCCATTCCTTAGAGCTTTTAAAACAAATTAGAATGTTTCATTATACTAGTTACATGATAAGAAAATATATTTTTGTTGGATGAAACAAAAAGAAGCTAAAAAAAAAATGTTTGTGTAATAGTGTTGGGAGAATTTTGTAGGGCAGGAACTTTATCGTCTCCTGCTGATGGACTTCATCTTCACCGTGCTTTATACGTTTCTTGGAGAGTTTATATGGTGGTAAGTCTGAGCTTCACAAACTGTTTAACTTCACCGTCTGCTCTTTACCTAAAGGAAATGTCTTTCAGATGAGGATGTGGTGTTTTCCCTTCAGGATTTTTCCCCAGAAAATCTTAAAGAAGAACAGAAAGCATGTGTTTGACATTGCTCGAAATGTTATGGAGCTCATATATGGACAAATCCTGACTTGGTAATTGTGAAAATTGTAGCATTGATCTCATCATTTAACAGAACTGCCTTGGACTAAGTTTATTTGCCGTTTTCAGGCTCGGTGTGTTGTTTGCACCTCTTCTCCCTGCTGTCCAAATCACAAAACTGTGTGTGCTGTTTTATATGAAGAAGGTTGGCAAAGCATGTGTCATCAAGTCATTTTCATTAGGGTTGTAAAGACCGCATGACTGACATTCTTCCTCTTACCTTTGTTTTAATTTCCATAGAACAGCCTCATGCTCAACTGTCAGGCTTCCAGAAAACCGTGGACGGCCACTCATATGACAACACTGTTTATCACACTGCTGTGCTTCCCCTCATTTCTTGGAGCTGCTGTTTTAGTCATGTATATAGTTTGGATGTGAGTCCCATATTACTGCTTTGCTGTTTTGATCATTAGAAATTTGAACAAGGAATCTTTGGGATTACAAAAAAATGGCAAAAATGACATTTAAAGCTATTATATCATTATAGAAAAAGAAAAGAAAACCTTCTCTGCATGTATTTGAAGATTTGAACTATCGATTTATAAAAAATAAAAATAAAAACTGCAAAAAGTTGCAAAGTACAAAATCCTTTTTCTACTGATAAAAATATGTATAGATAAACTTTATCAGACTTTCATGAGGCCTTATATAAAAATATTTCCAAATAATTTATCTAATGATGAAATTCATTTTCTGTTTATCAAAGTTTTTAAGGAATTGTTCCCTCATATATTCAATTTAAAAAAGTTTATCACTATCTGAATCTCTGGCCCAGAGGCAGGACAACCATCCAGCTACTTTTAGCTGTCAGTCAGCCTTAGTCCTCTATACTTGGGACTGAATAGAGTTTCTCTGAGGAATGAAAGGCAGATACAAGTGTTAGTACGACACCCTCAGATGTGTGAATGGATACTTCGGATCCCGGACTGCTTCATGGATCACTGCAAAAGCAGACGCGTGGTTACTTTGCAGGTTTTGCTTTCAAAGGTTACCCAGTGAATAATAAAGAAACTCATAGGAGTTGTACAGAGGAGTCTCTTCTCAGTAATGTTGGTAGAGAAAAGGCCTCATGAATGTTTTTTAGAGAGACAAACAGGCAGTGTTGATTTAAAAACAAGACAAAAGATTTTCCAAACCGTCCTGCTTGGCTCTGATAGTCTGGTTGGAGAGTGTGAACAAACCATTTCTTTATGGTATTAAAGATTTACTAATCCTACCTGCTGTTGTTATGAATGCTAAGTATTCGATGTTGCAGAACAGTAATACCAGGACACATTCAGCGAGGATGTTTGGCAAAAGATGGTTAACCCTTGAAACTGTAAGTAAAGTTAGACACCTTTGACATTTTTTGGATGTGTGACACAGCTGTATATAATTTAAAACTACAAAATGATCACAAAATTATTTAGTAGCTAAATTTATCACCTACTGTCTTGCTTCCTAGATGTCTTTTACTAAAGACATGGGGATGACAGTCTGTATGAATCGCATATATAGAATAAAGGTTTGTGGGAAAAATTGTGTTACATTTTTTTTACCCTTATACTGGGAGAGCTTGTTTTTATAAATGGATATTTCAATTATTAGTTATAAAGCTGGACCAAATTTGGCTTTGGTTTCCTTTTGTCTTTAGCTTCCTCATTTATGTAGAACAGTAGTCTTCAAAAATTCCCAGTTTAGGCTGTGAAGTGCCTTAGGGCTGTATTTGAGGCCTCTTCAAGAAGTGACAAGTGATCAGGAATTTAAATCAACTGTTTCCGTATTTACCCGTTTAAGCTAGTAATTTGGCTTCAGGTCATTGTCTGAAGAACTATTTTGAGGGCATCTATCTCATCTGATAACTTTTTGTCAAAAGGAGACAATTTCTTTCCCTTTTTTGCAATTTGTTGTTGAATTATCTATAGGAATTTGTCATATCCAGAGAAATTGTCTTAGAAAATCTTTGTTATTGCTTTTATGCATTTTTACACCAACCTGTCAATGGAACTTAAGAGGTAATTGGCCACCTTGTTTAGTCTCACAAATTTACACGTCAATGTTCATTCATGTCATTTTTATGAAGAAAAGAACAAAAAGGCTTAAACAGTCTGACAAAAAAAAAGTAAAATGCTTTATGCAAAACAAAGTTTATAAATAAACAACACTTTGCTTAGTTTGTAAGTAAATTCCTTTTTATTTAGCTTTAAAAAAGTTTTACATTGTATAGTATTTTAACCATACTGCCCCCCAATATTTATTTACAGGATCAAACCTTCAACAGGATGCGGCCCTTTTAGGAATCGAACAAGTGTGTTTGAGGCCTGGAAGCTGTGGGCTCTGAGGATGAAGGACAACAACCAGATTATGTCTTGGCTCATTGAAGTATACAACAATTTTACAGATAATCCACTCTTCTTGTTCCTGCCTTCGGGTGTCTTTTTGTAAGTCCTGCTCATTATAACTTAATGTTATTATCTTCTCTTTCTAGTGATGTCTAATATTATGTTTTTTTTGTCCTTGTGTTCAGATTAGTAATATATTTACATATTCAGGTAGTTGATGGCCAAAGAAGAATCATAAGACAGTTGGAAAAACAAATTGAAAATGTAAGTACATATTGCTTTGGTTTACACTAACGTTATGGAAGATCTTTAAGTCTGTAATACTCCTACTGTGCGCTGACATAATGTCATAATGAAGTCGATACACCTATAAAAACTCACTTGCATAAGTGTTTCTACATCTTGAACATTGTTGCATTTTGTCATGTTACAACAAAAGCCTCTATTTATTAAGAGGGTCTGAGACCGAAAGAATTGAGATTGAAAGGTACGTTTGTTAACAATACTGAACAATTGACCAGGGTTACATAAAAGACATACAGCTTCTGTGGAAGAATTTGTACTGGAACAGAGTGATCGGATTGAGGGAAACTTACTGATAACCGGTTAAGGATATTGAACTTGATTATGAGGCTTGGCTAGGAGGTCAGAGAGTGCATTCCTCACAATAATCTCAGTAATTTATGTGTCACCCTATACTGGCTCGATATGCTTTTTAGTTTGTTTGGGTTAGGATGTATGTATTTTATTTAAAATGAGCATGTAGCAGCTAAATAATAATAAGAAACATAATAATAAAAACCTATATATGAAACTACATAAACTATATGCACATAGCGATGGTCCCAGATCTTTATATGTGTATCAATTACTCTAATCCGGAGCAACAGAACTGTCTGATCATTAAGAGGGCGCAAAATTTCAGCCATCTTTGCCATGTAAGGGTTGAAAAATTCTTCAACAACTAAAGTACAGCCGCTTCTCGCTTTCTCACTTGGTGTTTGATGTTTTAATGGGATAGTTTGACATTTAATATTTTATACCTTTGATTGGATGTTTAAGGTCTTCCTGGTAGAAGGTAAATTGTTTCCCATCTGATGACACTTCTCCCTATCTTGCCGTTTTAGATAGTAATTTATTTCCAAGAAATTATGCCATTATTATTTTATTTTCTAACATGACAATATGTAATTGTTATGAACCCTTATGGAAAGAACTGTAAAATTAAATAAATTAAAATCTAAAACATACAAGAAATTAGCTCCAAAGGACCAAATCCTTAGACAGTTTAAGTCGAACACTTTGATCTTTTGAGCAGTGGCAAAAAATTGTTAACCTAAATGTGTTTCTTCTGTGTTCAGGAAGGAAAAGACAAAACATTTCTCATTGCACAACTGCAATACCTGTGTGAGGAACATAATCGAATTAACTGCAATGCATACAACCCGACATTTTAAACATGTTTCCTTTACAGAGGAAGATGATATCTCTAAACCGTCAGACATTCTGGTCAATAAACACTGCTATCTCTTCCAAGTTCTGATGCCTGTACACTGAGATCATCATTCATAAAGTTCATGTCAAAGCAAGCACAAGTAACTAGGAACACAATAGGTGCAGTTTTATTTATTACCCAAAAAATAAAAAATAAATACTATTAGGCTGAATTCTTGTACATCTGATGCATTCTATATAGTATGTTTCACCTTTGCTTGTTTTTTTATATTTGAAGTCTTTACATGCTATTTTCAAATATCAAAATTGGGTATGTAAAAAGCAAAAACAAAATTGTTTGAGTTCATATTTTGTTTCTGCTAAAGTGTCAACAATAACCAGCGGGAGTAATTCTGAGTTATGACATTAGTTGTGACTGCATATTATGAATTTGCATCACTTTACTTTCTCAACAGGTAAATGTTTCGTTTGTCCAGGTAAAAAACAAAAAAAAAACATGGATACCAAGGCTGTACAAATGTTAGCCTCTTGATTTATAATGTAATCTTGCATGTTTGATTGTGGTTTTGACAACAAAAAAATCTATAAAGTTAGACAAGAACAGCAAAGTAGAAATTAACTTTACATGCTATCAAACAGTTTGCCCTAGCCTTTTTCCTGAGATGAGACATTTACCTGTGGAAAGTAAAAAATCTTTGTTTTTATTTTTAATAAATTATCTTTTTTTTTATCGAGGATCAAAGCCAAACTAACACGTGTACTATATGGGAACTAAATAGAGCTTAAATCTCTTAATAGAAATCAGGAATAACCACATTTCTTTTCTTTAGATATCTGAAGTGGGGTTTGAAAACATGTAGTAAACAAGTTGTCTTTCCCTACCAAACAAAACAAACAAAGAGCTTCCTTACGTTATGTTTAGGATTAACTACTGAGAGCATGAATAAGTTCATGACTTGACTAAGACTAGGATGGAGGTTTTTGGCTGTGAGTCTAGTATGAGATGAAGGATCCAATTGTGTATCATGTTCATTGTTTTGTACAGTGCAAGATGTGTGACGCCATGAGCACCTCTCTAATCTAAATGCCTTTAATACTTTACTTACATTTTTGGCATCTACAAGGGGTCGTTTAAAGAGGACTGGTTACAGATCACCCTCTCTGTCTGCTGCAAGTCTGTGAAATTCAATAAGGTATATGAATAATGGAAGAAAAAAATGGTCATGCAAACTGTAAGCAGATGAGTGAGTAAAGTTTCTCTATTTAATATTAACTATCCATACTAAATGTATGGGGGTTGGGGTACAAATGTATCAAACATACTCTCCATAGATATTTTCCATTCTATTTTGTTAACTTTTTTTTTTTTTATATACACGCAAAGCCTTTAAATCTCATTACCTCACCAAACTTGTTTCTGTTTGTCAGCACAAGGTGTCGTGCCGCAAACTAGATGTTTATCAATGCACACTCAGATACCAGTGAGCCCCTGCAGGAAGTTTTCAGCCAAAATGCATAACTGGTTTTGTGACATTGATCTGTTTTTAAAAGATTTTTCCTTTGAATGTGGGATTAAAACAAAGCAAAACTAAAAGTGGAAGGAGATTTCCGTTGGGTATAAAGGATGCAGTACATCCTTGTACTGCACACTGATTCTCTTTTACGGACCAGACTTGTCTCGGATTTGGATCTGGAGAATGGCTTCTGGTAGGTGAAAACCTTCATTCTTGAATTTCATATAATATTTTCAATTGTTTTCTTTTTAGCATGCTATTTTTCCTTGTAGTAAATTATACAAAAATTGTCCTATCTGTTTCAGAAAACATTGAAACCTCAACTAATAAAAGAGTTTTCATCAGACTACCAAAGAAATATTTGCCTTCTTTGTCCCGAATATATGAACTGGTAAATAATCCTTTTTGCTACACTCTTTACATATATCTATTAAAAGCCAAACGATTATTGGGATATTTGAGCTTGCTTGCTGTTTTTTTTACACTCAGGATCATGGCTTGATCATCACAGAGCTGAACCCCAATGTTAGTGAAAAATATTTGGCCACCTATTTTACAGAATGGGGATGTGTCACAATGTGTAAGGTACATTTAAACACCCGCTTTATAATTGCCTTTATTTCTATCTGTTTACCCAGAGTTATCAACAAAACTAATTTTATACCAATGTAAAGATCTTAAATTGTGTTTTCTTTGTTTTGTTTTTTATTTAATTTTTTAAAATCAAGATCAAGAACAGTTCCAGCTCTACAAAAAGTAGATTGGCCTATGTGAGGTTTTTGTCAGAAGTGGAGGCTGACTGTGCAGACTTGGCTGGTCCTCACTACCTTGGAGGGTTAGAATGTAAAGTAAGGCAGGTTGTTAGTCCAAGGGTAAGTGAAATTGATTGTACACAATTCAGCAAAGTGTGCTTTACCCATTCACCATCATGTTGGCTAATACTAAGGCCTGTGTTGCAGGTGGAGGGCGAGTCAGAAAAAGAGGGCATGCCAGTGATGACTAAATCCAACTCTCGACGTCCGATGGGTCTGGGCTACATCTTAGAAGATCCTCAGTGGTTAGATGATGATGAAGAAGATGAGGAACAAAAAAATCAGTTTTAGGATAAATCAGCAATTTTGAAAGGGGATTAATAGGTTTTATTTATGTAATCTGTAAACTCTTCCTAATGTGCCATTAGGGCTATAACCTTTTCACATTTTCAGTTGAAATACTTGTCGGTTTATTTATTTTTATGATTTTTTTTTAACCAAAAATGTATTATTTTCAAGCATAAATGAAGAATATATAAAGTTTGTTTTACGCAAATTAGACAAGCCAAACCTCTAAGTACTGCTAAATGTCGTTATAATGGACAGCTCTTACTCTTGACAATGCTGTGAAAAAATTATTGCATTTTGTGTTTCAACAATAGAAAATGTATACAATAAGAAATATTGGTGTGGGAATGGTTTACTTTTAATAAAATGAGAAAAGAGAAAAACAACAAAAATCACGTGAACAGAGTGTCTTCAGTCATAGGTTTTATTTCAGCAGACCGCTACAGGAGATCCATCCTGGCAGCAGCCAACCAAAATCTAACTCTAAACTTGGATTATCTCCTAATTCATTTGGCAAAATTGATTTATAATAAGGGAATAAACTCAAGAAAAGACATTTATAGTCATGGAAAAGGTAAACCTTATTTAACTGGTAATCCTTGGTCAAAATTGATTTATAATAAGGGAATAAACTCAAGAAAAGAAATTTATAGTCATGGAAAAGGTAAACCTTATTTAACTGGTAATCCTTGGTCAAAATTGATTTATAATAAGGGAATAAACTCAAGAAAAGAGATTTATAGTCATGAAAAAGGTAAACCTTATTTAAATGGTAATCCTTGGTCAAAATTGATTTATAATAAGGGAATAAACTCAAGAAAAGAGATTTATAGTCATTGAAAAGGTAAACCTTATTTAACTGGTAATCCTTGGTCAAAATTGATTTATAATAAGGGAATAAACTCAAGAAAAGAGATTTATAGTCATGAAAAAGGTAAACCTTATTTAAATGGTAATCCTTGGTCAAAATTGATTTATAATAAGGGAATAAACTCAAGAAAAGACATTTATAGTCATGGAAAAGGTAAACCTTATTTAACTGGTAATCCTTGGTCAAAATTGATTTATAATAAGGGAATAAACTCAAGAAAAGAGATTTATAGTCATGGAAAAGGTAAACCTTATTTAACTGGTAATCCTTGGTCAAAATTGATTTATAATAAGGGAATAAACTCAAGAAAAGAGATTTATAGTCATGGAAAAGGTAAACCTTATTTAACTGGTAATCCTTGGTCAAAATTGATTTATAATAAAGGAATAAACTCAAGAAAAGAGATTTATAGTCATGGAAAAGGTAAACCTTATTTAACTGGTAATCCTTGGTCAAAATTGATTTATAATAAAGGAATAAACTCAAGAAAAGAAATTTATAGTCCTGGAAAAGGTAAACCTTATTTAACTGGTAATCCTTGGTCAAAATTGATTTATAATAAGGGAATAAACTCAAGAAAAG
>JAVLVB010000791.1:1732719-1753398 GCA_032876305.1 Orestias chungarensis | reverse complement strand
GAATAAACTCAAGAAAAGAGATTTATAGTCATGGAAAAGGTAAACCTTATTTAACTGGTAATCCTTGGTCAAAATTGATTTATAATAAAGGAATAAACTCAAGAAAAGAAATTTATAGTCCTGGAAAAGGTAAACCTTATTTAACTGGTAATCCTTGGTCAAAATTGATTTATAATAAGGGAATAAACTCAAGAAAAGAGATTTATAGTCATGGAAAAGGTAAACCTTATTTAACTGGTAATCCTTGGTCAAAATTGATTTATAATAAGGGAATAAACTCAAGAAAAGAAATTTATAGTCATGGAAAAGGTAAACCTTATTTAACTGGTAATCCTTGGTCGCACCGAATTACGTCACCGTTCAACAGCCAATCGTAGCGCACCAACGGCACCAACGGCAGCTGCGTGAAAACATGGCGGACAAAGAGGAAGAAGTCTGCTTTAAAAAGGTAGGAGTGGAAAGTCTCTGGTAATTCAAGTTTATATCGACATGCTTTCAGTTCGATCGCAACTGAAACAATCCCTGCCTCATCCTCCGAGCTCACATCACGACAGGTCCATACGCCATCTTTTAACCCCTGAGTGTGAATGCGTCGTTGTTTGATTTTTACACCAAACTGCTAAATTGTTCGGCTATTCAGACTCGGATCAAGTTTGTGTTTGCGCCGAATTAAAGAGCGTCTCCTAAAGTTTAAAAAAAAAGGTCTGGATATTCTGTCACAACATTTGACAGCGTCTAGAAACTAGATCTGTTTTAAAATAGCCATTATTTCAACGGAGTTATGTTTCTGTGAGTGTTTGAGAGCGGGAGAAAGAAGTGAAACAATATAAAGCTTTAGAAAAGTCGCTTTTATTTATTATTTATATATTAATGATAAAGCTCAACTCTTAACACAAAATATATGAATTACACAACTCAATAAATAGGTTATCTTAGTGATTCTCATCAAAAATATGTAAACCTATCAGCAGCATGGCAGTCGAAAGTGCTTGTGATGATAAAAACATGAAGCATCAACATCACATTCATCATTAACTTAATCACACACACACATTGATAAAAACATGAAGCATCAACATCACATTCATCATTAACTTAATCACACACACACACTGATAAAAACATGAAGCATCAACATCACATTTATCATTAACTTAATCACACACACACACTGATAAAGACATGAAGCATCAACATCACATTTATCATTAAGTTAATCACACACATTGATAAAGACATGAAGCATCAACATCACATTCATCATTAACTTAATCACACACACACTGATAAAAACATGAAGCATCAACATCACATTTATCATTAACTTAATCACACACATTGATAAAGACATGAAGCATCAACATCACATTTATCATTAAGTTAATCACACACATTGATAAAAACATGAAGCATCAACATCACATTTATCATTAAGTTAATCACACACATTGATAAAAACATGAAGCATCAACATCACATTTATCATTAAGTTAATCACACACATTGATAAAAACATGAAGCATCAACATCACATTTATCATTAAGTTAATCACACACATTGATAAAAACATGAAGCATCAACATCACATTCATCATTAACTTAATCACACACACATTGAGATATTTCTATCTATTGTTTGTGTTCATTTTGCTGAACTGATGAGGTGTTAACTAAGACCAGGTTGCTTCTGGTTCTTTTTCTTTATCACCATCATCCTCCCATCTGAATCCTGCCTCTCCACCAAGTGTTTCAGCAATAGGAAACAATAGGAAATCTGAAATGTCCTCACTTCTAATAGGTGACTGCGCTGAATTGATGAATCACCAGTGGACAAGAACTAATAGATAAAACTCCTTTCTAAATCCCTGCGTATTGTGAAAACCCTCACACTGGACCCTTTTGTGCTTCTTCTCTCTTTCTGCAAACTATTAGAATTTGGTTCATGTTTGAAACAGACTTTAAACCACAGAGCACAGGGAAGTTCTTTCATTTTTCCTTTAGTCCAGGTAAGACTTTTTAAGGAATATTTGCTTTAGGAGTGACTTAGAACCGGGAAATGGGCAGAAGAAGGCCTTATCTTTTGTAAGTGTGTATATTTTATAAGTGTGTGACTTATGAATCTTTGCCAAACTTCTGAATGGGGTTTGAATCACAATCCCTCACCTATGTCTACCATGCTTTTTTTTCTCTCTTTCCAACCTCTTTCTTCATGAAAGGATCTGCCTTCTTTGTCGAATGTTTTGATTTGTGGTTTTGCTTTTTATGCAGTTTCTCTTTCGGTTTAATTTTAAATGACAACGGGTTTTTCCCTTGTCTTACCTGGAAAAGTAGAAAAATAAACAGACGGCCTCCATTGAAGTCAGCTAATAGAAGTGAAAGAGAAATATCTTCCAAAAATGTAGGCTGTTTCTGAATGAAAACAGATTTTATTTGTTCCACTAAATGTTCATAAATTGTTTATTTTTGGCTCTTAAATAGCTTTAAGTCACAAACACCAGTCAGAGTTTCCAGAAGTAAACGCAAAAAGACGTCTATTGTTCTGTGTTTAATGCACTGTTGAACTTAAATTCAAATACAGACGTGTTCAACTATATTCTGAGATGTATTTCTTGTCTTATTAATGTCTGGTTTACTCCTTACAGGAAACTGTGAGCAAACTCCTGTCCGGTTTCTTCAAAGACAAAACAAAATGTAAGTTTAGCAATGATTTTTTCTCATTATTTTTAGTTCTTATTACATGACGACGCCGATTTAAATCTTAACTTTGCTTTTTCAGTAAGCGGTGATGCTACGCTGCTCATGAGAGAAATGCTGAAAGTGTTTGTGCAAGGTGATGGTTACACGATGAGCCACTGTACTCAAAGAAAGCTGCCGGGCAATAACATTCTTGTTTTGTCATCTGCAGAAGCTGCTTTGAGATCGCTGAAACAGGCTGAATCCGAGGACTGCAACCAAATAGAGATTGAGCATTTCGAAAAGATCCTGCCACAGCTGGTACGTTGCTCAAGAGTTTCGGCACTTTTTGTGACTGAGACGTGCATTGTATATAAATACAGCATGTAACCTTTGTTTAACCTACAAAACAAATAACTGGTTTCAGTACAAATAAAGATAATCAGAGAACATGTAAAAATCCTGGGTCAGATAGCAATATTAGGTTATTTTGGTCTAAATAAAACTGATTTAGCCATGTTGTGCAGATGTAGACTACATCAAGTTAAAATAAAGTCATAAGATTTCTGTTCAATCCAAAAATCCATGTTTAAACCCTAAATGTGTATTTTTAGAATAAAACAACTGTTTCTGTATTAATTTGTGGATTTCCATCACGTCTCCATTTCCAGCTTCTAGATTTCTAGAGGAACCACAAGATGGAGCCAGAGGGCTGCCCAAATGTTTAGATTTGTTTTTTCTCCATCAGACTGAAAACTTTCCTAATTAAAATTGAGATCACATTAATATTCTTGTCATGTGTTTATTTTAATTTTTAAAAAATTTAATAAAAAATTTAATAAAAAAAGACGACGCTGTCCAAACCTAACCCCATTTCCACCAATAAGAGCCACCTGTGCTCATCTGGTACAACAGGTGCTTGCAGCATGCTCCCTGGTGCCCTTCATCAAAGCCTCCAGGAGCAGTTGGAAGCAATTAGAGTAATAAGGGGAGCAGCAAGTCCCTTAGATGATGACAAGTGCCAGGAAAATGGAGTACCCCCTCCGACCACTTTGAAGTTCCCTTTTGCTGTCCTGCGATGTTTGGTTAGAGGCAGGGGGAAGGGCAAAGGGGACCTCTGGCACAAGCAGGAAAGTTGAATGGGAGTGAGTGAGTGTGTGTGTGCATGTGTTAGCCAAACATGACCAGAGACCACACGCATAGAGATTCTGTTTGAAAGGAAACATAACAAAACACATCGGAACATGGTCCAAGAGGAGCAGGGTGTAATTCTGAAGGTAAATAAACAAAACGGGCGAGCGGTAGAGGTGCTCTCTCGGCTTTCATCGCAGCAGAGACCCGGTGGGAGGGAGGGGAACCTGGGCCTACAGGAGAGAGGCCAATGTGAGGTTTCTTTCGAACCCCAAGTAGCTCTTTATGTATTTTTTCTTTTCTTTTTTTTCAACCAGCGATGTGTTTGACCATAAGCGTCTTTACCGTGAGTCAGCATAGCTGTGCAACACCTCACTCTGTTTATTTGTGTGCCTCTTTGGTGACTCACTGCACTCGTATACAGCTGGAAGCAACTTGAGTGAAAGTCGAGAAAGCTGGCTCGGGTCGCTCGTCAAGGACGCGGCACCTGGAGTGTGACTCAGAACCTTTTATAATTCGACAGGCCCAGGTTAGATTTCTTATTTCCAACGTATTATTTACAGACTAGTGTGAAGATTTAAAATGTGTTACCAATGTTGGTTAGTAGAAAGCTTTATTGGGGTAATAATTCCCATGAAAGCTCCTCAAACTTACTTTGTCCCTGCTATAGTTCGCAAATGTTACTTTTCCATTTGAAGTGAACTCATCTTTGACATCTTTCCCCCATTGCTTGAAATTCTGTATAGTCACCACATGACTGCTTCCTTTGGTTAGGGTTAATGGCAACAGAGATCGAGAGTTTATCCTGTAACCAGTGGGTTGCCAGGTGTGATCCCAGACTCCTTTCCTCTCAGTCGCATGGGCTAGACATTTTAGCCTCCTTTCCTGCTGGCTGCCGGTGCATGGTCACAGGGCGTGGTGGCACGGATTGTATTGCTTCTGTTAGTCTGCCCCAGAACAAAACAGCTGTGGCTATAACGTTGCTCACCAGCATCAGCGTGTATGTAGTGCTAAACCACGCCAGAATCTTCTGGGCTGAATAAAAGTACGGTACAGGCCATTTATTGTTTTTACCATTTATGCATTCCAATGGAACAAATAACATCTTAATACAGTATGAATAAACATTTGAAAACGGGTTAAGACAAAGAGTGGGGAGGAAAGTTGTTTAAAGTAATAACTTAAAGCTTTTCTTCATCCTGCATGAAAGGCTGGGAGTGTCGACAGACAGTCCAGACACTTTGGAGAATCTCCAGAGTGAGAAGCTTCTCCAAGGAGATGGATCTGTGTCCATTTTTTATTGGAGGGGAGCTTTCCTAAATGTAACATGCAAATACTTCTGTGATTGTAGTTGTCATAATCAGTACTGATTTTAGAGAAGGTTTTCTGCCAAAACAACTTCTCTCCGGTTGGTTTTTGCATTCAGGGAGGTTTGGCAAAGCCATAAAATATCAATCTAAACCTGGGAATACCCACATTTTCACATAAATACAAAGAAGTACGTAATATGTTGGTATCAAGAATCATGATTTATGAAAATGTGTTTGAGGTGGAGTGAGCTAGGAATATTTTGAAGAATCCTGGTGAGGATACGTCAGGATTATATCGGATTTCTCTCCTTAATTCTCTTCTCACTGGTCTGTGGTTGCTCCTTCTGATGCAGCCGTCCAGCTTTCTGTCACCTCAAAACCTTTCGGTTCCAAGCAAAAGCTCCATATGTGACAAGTCGACAGGCACACCCACTTCTATGGCTGCTGGAGTTTTTGCCAAACCAGTGACGAAAAGCCTTTGAGTTATTACTTAAACTTTAACCCTACACTATTAAGTGTTTGATCAGTGAGCTAAGCCTTTTTTTTTTTTAAATAGTATGCTAAACTGTAGCACAGACGCATGTCATTAGCAACTGCCATCAATCTACCTATGTGGCTGCTAAAAGCAAATGGTACAGAGAGGTGGTGGAACGCTTGGTGGTATGGTGTGGGAACAATCATCTCATGTTGAATGTTAACAAAACAAAAGAGATGACTGTAGATTTCAGGAGAAGCAGGGTCATATCAACGCCTATATCCATCATGGGAGAAGAAGTGGAGATGTTTGAGGACTACAAATATCTCTGTGTTTATCTGGACAATAGACTGGACTGGAGACGCAACAGTGAGGCCGTCAACAAGAAGGGACAGAGCCGACTTTCCTTCCTAAGGAAGCTGAAGTCCTTACATGTTGGCAGCAAGATGTTGCAGATCTTCTATAAGTCCGTTGTAGAGAGTGTCATCTCCTCTGCCATCATCTGTTGCGGCAGCAGCGTCACAGCAAGGGACCTAAAAAAGCTCAACAACCTGATAAAGAACGCTTTGTTTGTTCTGGGGACAAATGTGGAATCTTTGGAGATGATGACGGAAATAAGGATTTTACATAAAATCAAGAAAATCAAAGGCAACCCTGAACATCCTCTTCATGAGACTGTTATTGGAAAACAGCGTCTCTTCAGTCAGAGGCTTCTTAGCTTAGTTGCAAGACAGACTGCTACAGAAGATCTTTCCTGCCCACACCCATCACCATTTAAAACAACTCCATAGTTAAGTTAGATACTCCAACAACATTTAATTTCGCTTTGGGATAAACAAAGTATTTTCATATTGTTTTTTTATTTTATTTTGATTATTAGAAAATCCTATCCTTTTATCTTTAAAACGACTGTACCAGTAAATTAATCTGGCACGTTTTAGTTTAGATTACCATGTTTAGAATCGGAAGATTGAAAACTACTTCCTTTGCAAAGACGTCAGTCTATTGTACTTTTATCATGCTGGTTTCCTCAGAAAAAAAACTGACTGAAAAAGGATTTTTGCAAAAAAAAATGTGACTATATCTGAAGCTAGAGTGAGAGTGTAGTTAAGATAAAGATGCCTCATTTGTCCTGAAATGGCAGCTGGACTGAATGATACCCAACAAACATACATATTGAAATCAATAGTTTGGGGGCTAGGGAAGGATAATGCCAATGGAAATCCCTGGAGTATACTATAGTACAGTGAAAGTGTAAGGCATCGGGGAAAAGGGCTTTTAACAGTTTGTGCCACAATATATCACACCGCATGTATTACACTTGATTTGAGACAACTTCATTCTGCGTCTAGATATTAACCAAAAAAAGCTCTTAAAATCTATTAAAAATAGTACTTTTAATCTGATTTGAACGCTGTTAATGGGAACAGCTTGACCATACAGTATGGACAAATACGCCATCTATAAAGCCAATCTATCTCATGGGAGATGCTACAGACAGCATTGGATAAAATCCAATTGGAACACCTTAAAAATTTAAACTACACAGCCTAAAGATCTATTTATGACCCAGTTAAAATGTGATTTCACCAAAAACAAAAGGAGGATCTAGGTTTTCCCAAATCTTTAAGCTGTGGTCTTTACATAAAATAATTCGTAGGTGTTTCTGTTTGACAACTCGTTTTCATGAAATTGGAGTAAATTATTAGTATTTTTTGATGGCCGCGTCCAGAGACGACATGAGATCAAAAATCCTCGTGCAGCAACAGATGCCATCTGACAAAATTGAAATGTTTAACTTTAAGTTCTTCAGCTGCACATTTAGAGGTACTGACATAATGAATATGATGCCATGCGATGCATCTGCTCTTGTATGTGCATATAAGAATGTTACGCTTCATCTGGGGCTGCAATGCATTAGTGCTCAGGAGACCAGAGGCCCTTGTGGCCCCCTCATGGGCATGGAACTGTAAAACAATGGAGGAATGCTGAAGGGGACGCGAAGTTTGTGCATTCCTTTTAGACTCCCCATGCGAGACTCTAGCTAATGTTTATTGCAAAGAAAACAAATATAAACAGTCCCTGCTGCAGATGTTTACTGTCCATGCATTTCATAGGAAGCTTGCGTGTGAAGAGAATACAAATGCATACACCACATTGCTATTGAATGTGTATATTTATTCAGGACATGTAGATTTCTGGGAGGCCCATTGCCCCAATAAGGGGCCTGGGGTCCTTGGGCTAAGCTTTGTCAAAGAGCCACGAGGCCCATGCTGGGGATGATTAGAACATACCTGGCAGTTCGAGCCACTTGGGTGCTCTGCTGGGATCACCTCTAAATAGTTGTGGCGCTGGACTGTTAGTCTGAGGCCGTCAGTGGTCTGCCGCTGTGCTCTGTGTATCGGTTTGAGCTTTAGTAGCCCCAGGGTGCGGAAAAGATTCTTCCGGAATCAGTGAGGTGGATGATAAGGTCAGAGACCTTGGCACGCAGCTGATGGAGGAAAAAGGGCGCAAGAGAGATGTGCAATTAGGCCTGCAGCTGGGTTATTTCTGGAGCACTCTACTACTATGACTACCTCAACCTGATTACCCCTGCCTTCCACCTCAACTCCCCTTTTTGCCCCGTTTGCACTCCTCTGTGTGGTGGCCTGCATGGTCACGGGGGATAGACAGTAAAAACAGGGTAATCCCCCTACATAATGGCGTGCAAACTCAACAAAACAGGACAATTCAATTAATTTCTTTACGTATCTAAAAATAGAGGCCCAGTTTAGACGAAGTGACGTCAAACAATGCAACAGGGGGGCGGAGGTCAGCAGAGCACTCTATTTTTAGGGCACTTCAAAAGCACTGATTTAAAAAAAAATCTAAAAAGATCTGTCCATCATGCTTAAAGAAGCTGTGAACATGAAGGTCAACCATTAGGACTGATGAAAGGGCCAAAATTGAGCCAAAGCAATGACAGAAATCTCTTTAGATGCTGGCTGGTGGCACAGTGTGTGGTTGGCCTTTGTGAGACTTAACAGACTTTATCGGCAGACTTACAAAGGGTGGCAATCTCTGCTGTAGCAGAATCAGGGTGGAAAAACAAGCTGGTGTTTGAATTTTGCCTAATTTAAAAAGATCTGAAAATTACACCACAAGGTCAAACATTTTGATATATGAGATGATATTGTACTCTCCCTCAAACATCTTAAACAAACACTACGCCGGCACAGGCAATTGTTAGCATAAGGTCAAACAAGTCTGTCTGAAGTTTCCCCCCGCAGGTCCAGGGCCAGAATATTGGCCGTGTGTCCTCACCGTTGTGGGGGGCACCGGAACTCTAAATTAGCCCCGGTGAGTCAACAGGACAGCTTTCATGTAGACAAGGCCTCACGTCAGATTGCAAGAAAGGTCAGGATGTGAGGGTTAGAGGTCGGGATGCAGTGTTGGTCCTTGTCTTTAACAGCTTCCTCTCTGCTGTGTTATGCAAACCTGAGCTGTAATCCCTAGCGATGCACTTCAAAGCAAAGAGTTTGCCGCACCCTTCCGCTGAGTAGTGGAATGGGACTCCACTTGCACTTGGTTAGGAGGCAATGCTCTGTTAAATGCAGACAGAGGCTGGTTGGGGTTGGCAGGCATCCTGTTGAGAAACAAAGCAAAGGAAGATTGTCCATGTAGGTTTGGCAGCAAAAAACAAAACAAGAAATGTAATACCAAACCGCACAAGCAAAATACTTATTTTTATAGTAAAACCCAGTGGTTTACATTGGTAGTTGTCCCCCTTTAGTCTAATACCTCTAAATGCAATCTAGTGCAACAAATTATGTTCAGAAGAAACCTAATTAGTAGTTACAACACACCCTTTAGTTATTTAAAATCTGACTAAATACAGGTGTTCTTTGAAGGCCTCAGATGTTTGTTAGATAAAATCAGAGAACAAAATGAATAATAATGACCAAGGAACACAGCCGACCGGTTAGGGAGAAGACTTTGAAGTTTTAATCAAGGTTAGTATATACATTAATAACCCAATAATAAGCCAATTATCTAAACTGAACTGAAAGGAAAGAAGAGCATTGTCTAGGTTTTAAAAACAGTCTTACATCATGGTGTGAGAATACATTTCTAAAGGATATCCTGGGAGGTAAGAGTTGATACAGAGATGGGTTGTGCTGAATACAGAACAAAAGATAGTAGTTGAAGATTGTCTATGAAGGTAACATATAGCAGGACGCACATTGGCTTAGAGACGTCAAATCAAAGTCTGGATGCTCTCTATCCAATCCGCCAAAGCTTGTATAAAACATCAAAAAGAAATGGATCCTATTCTTTACACTTTATAATAATGAATTACTCTGTTGGTCTGCCCCATGCATACCCTGCTTAGGTTTATAGTTATAATGTGAAAAAATCTGGAAAAGTTCAACCGTCTTATCAGGTCTTTTTGGCATGTCACTGTAAAAGCACAATCCCACATCAAACGAACAGATCTTGATGATTTACGGTGGCCAAGATGTTGGAAATCCATATCTGCTTTCTTTAATTATAACCTCTAATCATTTTGATGCCAACAAAACAAATTGCCGACCTTTTTAAGGCAGATCTATTGCTCTCTCTACTGGAAATGCTCTGCCTTCATCTAACAAAGGGAAGAGGGTACCTCTCATTTCCAGACATAAAACTAGAGCTCTCGCCAAAAACAGCAGTGGAACAGATCCCCACCCAATGAACCGTGTATGTATATATATTTTTTTTAAAGACCTTCCTGGAAAAACAACAATAAATTTAAAAGGGTTTCAAAGAGGCTGTCTGTACTCTTATTTCTCTTTGCTTAAAACAAAGCACCGACATGCTCAAAAAGCACTTAATTGCTCAATTGATAAGTCGGTTATCAAGCAGCACACTGAAAGTGAGAGTCTGTTGAATTTGACTTAGTGTCCAAGGGATTTTATGGTGTCTTTTACAAAATCTATATTAATTCTTTCCTTAATATGGTCATAATTTAGAGCAATGGACATAAAAGGAGCTGTGACTGGGTCAAGTCATCAGCACCACACACTGTTGGATGTAAATCAGCTAAAAAAACAAGTCTCAGGTCAGTTTCTGCTCAGTCAAATTGTATTGAAGAAGAGGGCAGATGAGTGAAGCAATTTAAGTGCACCTGAGAACGTTAATTTAGCACAGTGGGAGAAGTTCATTCGCTCAGTTTATTTAAACAGTACAGTCTGCTCGTTGTGCGGAGCAGGGAGTCACTTGCTTCTAATGTTATTTGCAAGCATACTTTGCCGTTGGTAAAGCAAATGCAGCAGGTAGTCATCAAACACATATTTTCTTTGTTTGTTGTTGTTTGTTTAGTTTCCATGAAATTATGGCATTTCAACGAAACACATCTATTCATGCAAATAATTAAGGCACATTTATGGCCTGGATCCACAGTTCTTGTTTTGGGGAAGATGCTGTTTTTTATGGGTTAAAGTTATCTGCTTTGTCATTTCTGCTTTAGAGGTTTACTCTGCCAAACAAACAAAATCAAAGTGGGTGTCAGGTTGTGATCAATGACTCAAGCAGAGGTGGAATTGAGAGAATAAATAATTTATTTTGGGGGAAGAATAATGAACATAAACAGGAGCTGGGGCAAAGCGGAAACGGAACAACGTGGAACGTAAACAAACAGAGAACGGAAGCGGGACACGGGACCACAAACGTAACAACACTGAGATCTGAAGCGAGACGCAGGGACTACAAATGTAAACAAAACAGAGAACTGAAGCGAGACGCTGGTACTACATTTGTGAATAAATAAAACAATCGAAATAAACAAACCAGCATAAGAACACAGGAAGGGGAAATAAACTAACAGACGACAAAACAACAATATAATAATAATAATAATAATAATAATAATCGCAAGGGAGGAAATAAACTGAGACAGGGAACTGGGGAGATAAGGATGGGGAAGGAAGCACAGGAAAACCGGAGACTACAAGAAAACACAAACCAAAGTAAATGCAAGGACGGGACCAGGGGAGAAATAAGGATGGAGAAGGCTTACTGGGAGACGTAGAGGAACAAGCAAGAGATGACGCAGAGAGACGAGGAGGGAAATCAGACGATCCAGCGGTGAGGGAATGAATTAACCAGGGTTAAATACTGAGGAGCAAGAGGTGGAGTGGTGGAGATGATGATTGGATAATTGTAAACAGATGTGAGTGATAATAAAGAGAGAGAAAACACAGAAGGAAGAGGGACAGAGCAGGGGAAACTAGAGAACACAGAATATAACAAAAACAAAGACTAAACCAAAGTAGAAAATAACCTAAAGAAAACAATAACTAATGATAAAGTTAAACAAAGCAACTGCAAAAAATTAAACAGCAAACTAACAGGGAACAAAAAACACATATAACACTGCAAAAAATTAAACAGCAAACTAACAGGGAACAAAAAACACATATAACACACACACAGGGAGAAAGAGAGAGCAGACAGCGAGGGAGAAAACAAAACTAGAAAATAACCTAAACAAAACAATAACTAAATATAAATAATGATAACAACAACAAAATAATAATGAACTGAACCAAACCAAAAATATGGATCATGACAGTACCCTAACCCCTTACGGCGGATACCAGACGCCAAAAACGGCACAAGAGAAGAAAAGAAAACCAAGACCGGGAGGGAGGAGGGGGATGGCCTCAAAAGGAGGGCTAGAACAAAAAAACCCAGAAGAACAAAAAACAACCCTGCACGAGCGAAAAAGCGGCTAAGAAAAACAAAAATACCAAAACCAAACACAAAACCAACCCATCACGAGCGGAATAACGACCAAAAATAACAGAACCAAAACCAACGGAAAACATCTAAAGGACATAGTCCAGTGAAAGCCGTCCAGGACGGCGGAGAGAGTCCAGCGAAAGCCGTCCAGGACGGCGGCGAGAGTCCAGCGAACGCCGTACGGCGAGCGTCCAGCGAATGCCGTACGGCGAGCGTCCAGAACCCCCGGAGGTGGTCCCGGAGGACGACGGAAGGTGCAAAGCTCCGGAGGATGTCCCGGAGGGCGACGGAAGCACCGAAGCTCGTCCAGAAGCTCCGGAGGGCGTCCCAGAGGACGACGGAAGGCACGAAGCTCCGGAGGACGACCGAAGGCACGAAGGTGGCACAAAGATCCGAAGGTCGTCCAGGTGGCACGAAGATCCGTAGGTCGTCCGGCAGAACAATGACGGGAACCCCGAAGACTTGGAGGACGACTAAAGGCACGAAGACTTGGAGGTCGTCCGGGATGACGACGACGGGAGGCACGAAGTTCTGGAGGTCGACCGGTAGGACGGCGCCAAAGTGCAGTCCCAACTACGGACGGACCTCTGCGCCGGACCACAGTCCCCGTGCCTGGCGAAGGCAGGAGACAGGAGAAGCTCCCAGGAGACCGCTGATGTTGGAGAGTCCTCGGCGAAGGTCGTTGATGACGACCAGCCTTTCCCTGAGACTCCTCCTGGAACACGAACTCTCTGGCAGGCTCCTCCTGGAGGACGAACTCTCTGGCAGGCTCCTCCTGGAGCACGAACTCTCTGGCAAGCTCCTCCTGGAGCACAAACTCTCTGGCAGGCTCCTCCTGGAGCACGAAATTTCTGGCAGGCTCCTCCTGGAGCGAGACCTCTGTAGCAGGCTGAACCAAACCAAAAACACGGATCATGACAGTGGGTCTCTTTCCCCACAGCTTTATGATGACACTGCACAGATATCCACCTGGCCATCCATCATCTTTTGGATTTCATCCAAGTTCAGAAAACAAGTGGGACATTGCTATCCCTGAAATAGGGCTGTTTTTACTGAAAACATAAGACTAAACTGTCTAAAGTTTTAGACATGCGGGCCAATATAGTCAAGTTCAAAGAACTCACCAGTACTCACCAGAATTGGTTGCATGGTCACTACAATCTTTTTGTATCATAATTCAGGCAAAATTTTGACCACTCTTCCCTTTTAATCAGTTTGGTTGCACAACTTTAAGGCATAATCCACCTTCTAGTTCAGTGCTGGGCAAAGTTTGGAACAATGCATTAATACCACTGGAAGTAAAGCAGCTACGAATAATCACACTGCCACCACCAGTGCTTACGATTATGTTTTTAAGTTTAAAAAACATCTTCCTTTCTCTCAAGGCGTCTTGCTTTATCTCGTCGAATTGTAAAACCTTTTGTCACAAGTTAGCTTTTTCATCTGAGGCAGATACGGTTGAGCTTGGAGATGTCGGTTTAGTGAAACTCATTTGACTTTATCCCTGGGGGAAACAGACTGGGACAAACTTGGACACATGGACGTAATTTGGGGGGGGGGGGCACAGGGGACATGTCCTGCACTTTTTCAAATGTCCGATTTGGTCCCCTGCACTTTTTACTGTCTAAAAACAATGTTCTGCTACACTACGCGGAAGCGGGAAACAACTGCTCAAGCTTAAGCCCGCTTCTATGAGTTTAGCTCGCCCACCACCACTTGATTGGCCCCCTGTTGTTTGGATCTCTTTGTGATTGGCTGTCTCCACCGTCACTCAGCGCCATAGAGAGAGAGTTTGGACACTCCCATTGACCAGCAGTTCCAGCATTGGACGTAGTGCATTCTCTGTGTTTTTGGAAGTGTTTTCTATGGTAAGTTAATAAAAGTGCAACTTTTTTTGCTGTTGTGAAGCGTTAGCTGACTGTTCCGCATCACAGTAATATTTTATATTTCCAGTTTCCGTTAATTAAGCATTTTAACTTCCTAACTTAACTTGCTAGTGGTGTTTTAGCCGCGGCTACCTCATTACAAGCTTGGCGGGTTTAGAGGAGTCCGTCTGATTCAGTGTTTTAAAATTTCCATCACAACTTACATTATGAATAATTTTCTTAATTTTTACGGCCATTCACGCCCGCGTGGGCTTCTACCAGTAGCTGCGCCGGCTGGTCTGCGTGGACGTCTTCTACGCCACTACCTGTTCCACCTGGTGCTTGAGAACATGAAGCACACGGACTACATCACGGAGAAGCTGTGGAATACCGTGCTGGCCGTGGAGTGTGTGTGTGTGTGTGTGTGTGTGTGTATGCGCGCGCGCATGTATATGTACGTAAATAGTTCTAGTATAGAAATAGTATAGTAGTCGTAGTATATAGTAAAAGTGGTTCTTTATTTTAAAGCTTTTTTTGCATTTTACTTATTTTACAATAAATTGTTTGGTCATTTATTTTTGCACAATTGAGTTATTTTGTCATGTAATCTGATTTCAATGAGAAACGGTTTCAATTAAATGAATATTTTAATTAGTGAATTATAAATAACAGTTCTCAGACTACAAGCACAATCAACTAAGTTTGCATGAAAGCAAAAATTATAATAATTATGTCTTCAACAAAAGTTAAGCATTCATCCCAGGTCTTCAATCAAAACAAGAACAGCAACATATTTGCCTTTTTGTAATAGGTATTTTCAATCCTGTTAGGTTTTTGTACGTTATGAAACACTGTGGCCATATTCTCATGTTAGGTAAGTAAACTTGTGGGGGAAAGTGAAAAGAGTCGTTGTCGCACCAGAAGTCGTTTAAACTGACTTACGGGGCAGACATGTTTGGACCTATTCGGAGCTACATGAACCACGTGACCACCTATCGGCGAGATCAAAGAGTTAAACAATACTCGTCCCCCCCCCCACCTTTGAAATCAAAATTATGTCCATGCTTGGACACATCAGCGCAATTGGTGGATATCATAACTTTAACTTGAAGGTAAAAACGTACTGTGACAGCCATGCTTCCATTAAAAACGAATCAGAAGTTTGCAACCAGATATGAAGCCGAAGCTGTTGGAATTTGCACTGATTCATTACATAGATTAAGGGGCTTCAGGACACCCTTCAGTGGATGTGTAATATCCTGCCTCCGCCACAGCCATGGCATGTCTGACTGCTCAAAGAGAAAAGGCCAGGTGTCTTTTGCTCTCTAACGCCACCCCACCTCCCCATTCCCCCTAAACACACACACGCACTATCCCTAAACTAATGTTAATTTTTATTTATCCCTTTGTAAAATCAATAGGAAAAACATGCAATTGCTGCAGAAGCTGTTTGACAAAAGTCACTACATTAAAAAACCATTACAGGCCACAGTTAAGGATGCTCTAACTGGGCTGATCATTAACAAGTATTAGTTGAGTTTGTGTAAATCTGAGTAGTTCATGTTTGCTCATCTATGCAAAGCTTCCTGAGACACAACAGTGAGTACACGCTTTAAGTTTTGTGCTTAAAGTATTAATCTTGTATTTGTACATCTATTATATAATAAGACATAACAGTATAATGTATGCGTTTGCTAGGACTCCTACCTACATTTTCATTGCTGCTCAAATATCTACATATGCAACAGCAGTCCATCGTACCTAATGAAACCCGCCCATTAGTTATGCAGCAATTGATTTAGGAAGTACATTATACCTAAATTTAGCTTGTTACTGTGAATCGAAATAAGAAAACACATGATCTAATTGTTGTTGTCAGTGAGTGACGAGCTGAATACCATATCCAACACAAGTCATCTTTAAATCGATGCACTAGTGCATCTGTTCTTATGGAATACAAAATCAGCTTTTGTTAGGTATATTATATTATATTATATTATATTATATTATATTAAATTATATTTCTCAAGTCAAAAGTGAACACTTTTTTTCTGAATTTAGTTGTTCCCAGTGTTAAAAACAAATTTCTTTATATGACTGGTGGAATTTTGTGGATTTTCAGCCTCTCACTTATCTTCAGTAGTGACCAGGAAAATGTTTTTAGTACACCCTAAATAGGTTTACCATGTATCCGGGGCAAAACAGAGTAACAAATTAATAAAAACTTTATGTAATGTAACATAACCATTTGATGGCAAGGTTAGGTTTTAAGATTTCTTCAAACTGAATAAAAGGAATATCTAAATATCTAATTGTTTAGTGCTCTTTTTTTTTCACCAGTAAGATTTGTGCCACTGAAGAGTCATCATGCCCCGGGAACAGAGCTTCTGACCCAGGTGTTGAAAACAGAAAAAGGAATGGAGTTGAAGTTTATTGCACTTCTGATGTTATGAAAGATTTTATTTGCTGACAGCCGCTCGGTCTCCTTCCTTCATCTTTCTTAGCTGAAGAAATATTGTCTCAGTGTGAAAAGGAAGGTCAGATGGTTAGCAACAACCTTAAAAATACACCCACCGGAGCAATTTTGTTTGGTTCAGCATCTGTGACACTGAGAAGGGAAGTACACCTTGTTCATCCAAAGCTGAGTAAACTACTTAAGTCTGTCTCATATGGCTACAAACGTGATTCTGAAACGAAAAACCCAATGCGGCAACAACAGAGATGGACAAAAACATAGCAGTGTTTGATTACCAGACTTCCTTTTATTATTTCACAGTGGGTTTGAAGTCGTGAGAGAGTGAGTTCTCACTGAACTGTCTTCATCGTATGTGCTTCTCCTGAAAGAAAACCAAATGATAAGACCATTTAAGAGATAAGACTCTCAGTCTTTAGGTGCTGCAATGCCATCAGCCCAAACCTCTGAGATCTCCTGTTGTCCTCTGAAACCAGCTGTGGCGAACCTGGCCACAACAAGATAAGCTGTGGATCTGTTTACTGCACGGCCTATAAATATGGCATAATTACTCTCCAGTTGAGCTGGAGGGACAGATGTTAAAGCTCCATCCCTCCACTTGCTAAACTGTGTAGTGATGGTTCACAGACTGTTTATACACTTCTCATTCATCTATTCTATGACCATTTCGAATTGCAGTCATCCGCAGGCCCCCGAAACTGGGCCCTTCCAGCATGTGGAGCCCATACTTCTTTATCCTTCACTTGTTTCGAGACAGCACACAAGGAAAGAAAAAAAAAGTGAAGAACTATGGTCAATGGTATTCCATAGAAGAGTGAGCCTTGTGGCCTTAGTAACTAAACAGACTGATGACTGTATATCTTTGCTTTGATCTGATAATTACTGTAGAAAACAACCTAAAAATGAAATGTTTGTGATCAAACCTAGGGCATTACCTGCATTTTCCACTCTGCATGCCATGAAAGTTCTCAAGATGGGGTTGTTGAAGTCAAACAGGTAAAAAGCAGATACCGGTAATCTTTTAAAAGTAATATTCGATACATTTAAAAATCAAGAATCAAGAATCTGTTTATTTATATCCAATTTACAACAGATGTCGTCTCAAGGCACTTTACAAGAAAATCAATTTAAATCAAAGACATCATAAACAAATCAATCTGAAAAAGTTTCCAATCTAAGGAACCCCAGCAGATTGCATCGAGTCTTTGACTTGCAGCATTCACTCCTCTGGAATCAGCAGACCGAAACAGTGGCTTTTGTTGTCGTTGACTTTACAGCAATCCCTCATACTGAGCATGCATGTAGCGACAGTGGAGAGGAAAAACTCCCCTTAACAGGAAGAAACCTCCAGCAAAACAAGGCTCAGTACAAGCTGCTGTCTGCCACGACCGACTGGGGGTTTGAAGAGACAAAAAACTAAATTAGATGCACAGGATACTCAAAAAAAAGTTTATAGCCGCAGTTGTAGAGCGTCACTGGAAGCATCTTAGCCCATGTTCTACTCCAAGAAGCTGTCTCAGCTAACAGAACGCCAGCCCAGGTGTGGCTACTATGGAGAGAAGAACACTAAGAGAAAACAAAAGGTTAACAAGGTTGAAATAAATCTAACTAAGCAGATTGGACAAAGGAAAAAAGTAGCAGAGAGAGAAGTGGTAAGATTGTCCTCCAGCAGTCTAAGCCCATAGCAGCATAACTATAAAAAAACCTCAAATAACCTAACCCTATAGAGTGACATGAAGAAGGTAGAGCAAAGGAGAACCGTTCCTCGCCAACTTTTTTTTTGCTTGTTTATTTGATAAGTCTACAAATTCCTGCCTTTAAATCATTCAGGTATAAAACAGCTTAAAAATAAAGGGATGAATGGTTTTGTTTTGTTGTGGTTACGATCCATATCTTGCTACACTTTATTTATCCCACACATTAAAGATACAACGAAACCTAATTCAATATGAACCTTACAGCTGTGATACCACAAGATTCACTGTTTTTATTACCACAAATTCAGCACAATACAATATGACACAACAGTCTAGTGACACTAAAGAAGTTTCAGTTTTGATCAATTTTGACAGCCAGTCTGGACAAAAGTCGTGGTGTTGTGCCTGAAGGAAGAATGCGTTTCTCATGCGTCGTAAAATCTTGATCTCCCGGTTGCCTGCCGTTGGATTGATGCAGAGTTTGTGTGAAGGATGAATAACGATGAGACAATGAATCTAATGGTCGTGAAACAATTTCATATGATGATGTTTAAAATAAGAAACTGGGGAAATGACGTTTTCCGTAAAGCAGTCAGCATATTTGTTGTATTTTTGTGTGACATGGTTTCCGCCACCCTCCTCAAAGTAGCTTAGTGCTGGTTAAAGCGATAGGGACCACCTCGGGCCATGACTGAGGCTTCATTCAACGAGCTGCAAGTTGACAAACACAAAATTTATGACCATATCTTATATAGGTTGAAAATATACTTAGTGTTGCTTTGAGATAAAAATTGTAAATGCAAACTATTCTTGTTTTGTCCAGCCTTTTGCCTTTTGGAAGCTTAAGTTTATTCAGCGGCACTAGGCTACCATGTTAGCTTACATTTTTAGAAAAGAGCTTTAAAATCAGAAGTATAGTAAACAACAAGGGCAGGGTCAACTCATGAATTAGTTCGATATTTAGGCACTAATCCATTAAAACACCAGTGGTTGCACATTGTTTTAGAACTACAGCCAAGTAATATTTCCACGAGAAGGTGTACTGGGCATCACATGTTTGTTAGGTTTAAGTACTAGATAAACATCCGATCTCAAGAAACAAACTTTGCATGACCATCACAAAGGTATAAGGCAATGTAGACTTGGTTCTGCCTGTGTAATGTTTCGATGTTGCATGTGAGGCTGACAACGTGTATGCTAGGTAACATTAAGAGTCTACATTCCCCTATTTCTCTATGTTAAACATGCAGTGGATTAGGGACCCTTCCAAGATGTACCCTGCCTCTTGTTCATTGTCTGCCAGAGGCTTTGAAATTAACTGTATAGTGAAAAGATGTTAATGTTAACTAGCTGGAATTATACTTAAATTTTAGAAAGAAAAAAGCAACCTTTGATTACCATCAAATTATTTTCCTCCAACCTAATAGGCTTCTTGTCATAAAGAGTATTGATACTTGCACCATGGTGATTTATTTTTTTCAAATTTAGCTTAAAGCTTGCTAAAGAATAACACACAGGAGATCTTTTCAGATTTAATGAGGTCTTTGGTGAAAGAGTGCTGGCACCTCCAAAGGCAGCTGGATGAATTTTCTCTGAGAATATGGCCTGAAAGCACAGACAGTCTCTGCCCCACTTTGTGGGTTAGAAGGTCTGCAATTGCATCTGTAGCCCTTGCTGTGCGGAGCTAAGCAGACATAAATCACAAAGTAAGAAAGGCTAGTTTTTGGTGTCACAGAGTAAGCGTTGTTGCCATTGTAATGTTGGAAAAATCCTGGAGGAGGTAGTTGGCGCTTGTGTAGAAATATCCTTCTCTTGATCCACCAACAGCTGGAGGTTTTAACATCGTATGTGTCCAATGAAATATAATATTAGAAAACAGAGTGCCAACACGGACACATTCAAGAATAAGCAAATCAGACCCATTGACAATGTGATGTAACTCAAGATAGAACAGAGCCATAAAACAAATGCAATGACAACTATGAACTCCAGGCGTGTGAGACTGTGACTGCGAGGGGTACATGGTTCACAGTCTCACATCGAGTCTTATGCCTTCAGGCCCCATCCAGTTACTTTGATTCTTTATTCTGCGGTCCCTTCTGCTAACCCCCGCTGCCCCATCCCTGAGTCCAGCCGATGGAGGCTCTTTTGTCCCCTTGCACCCAGGCAACAACATCAAAGAGCTGCTGGGTGTAAATGCAGAGTGTCTGAAAAACAACACCGAAAAATAAAGAAGTCCCGGAGGGGACGGGAGATATTCACTGCAATAGACGGGGGGGGGGGGGGGGGGGG
>JAVLVB010000791.1:1709088-1732619 GCA_032876305.1 Orestias chungarensis | reverse complement strand
TGTGCTGGATCATCAAAGACCATTAGGACAAGCTGAAAGGCCTTCCATTGCTGGTTGTGACCACTTCCTCACTCCGTGACAGCTGAATTGGCAGCCTGCTGGATTGTTGTTTAAGACAATGTCATACTTTTGGTGTGAATGCTTTGCTTTGATCTCACGGGGTGCTTTTTAAGGATTGTCAATGGCTGATATGTTAACAACCTCTCCACTTATTCTGCTTCTATTCTCCACGTACTGCCCTGTCAGTCAGAACGCCATGGGGAAGGGAAGGTGGAACAGAGGGAGGGAAGGGTACTGGTAGACAAAAGCCTTTCATCACTGCCCCCCCTGTGAGAGTCCTGCAGAGTCGTGCGAGGCACTGCAACATGCCTCATCTCATACCCGCAAAGTGCCCGCCAGTTACACGCTGACTCCAGAGCTTGGCATTAGGTTGCCAGTCAATGCCGAGCAAACCCTCTATTCAGCAAGATGAAGGAAACAAAACTACATCGTGCCCTTGGCTTATAATTAAAAGTCCTCAGCCTCAAAGAGCAAAGCATCTCCATCTTAATGTTAGGCTTCCATCTTAGGCATCAGTTTAATACTTACTCTGTGTCCCATCAGATGTGGACATAAGTAAAACAGACACACATTAGGACTACAAAGAACATGTGTCCAATCAAAGATTAGAGGCTCACTTATCTTTCAGTGGCTTAATAGCCGGATTGGAAGATCAAAATCACTTTGTTGAAAGATCAAGACCATTGCATTTCTCTTGTCCTACTGCTGTTGCACAATCACTCACCAAAAAGCAGCGACAAACCGGGAGCGAGACCAGGAGTCATGGAGCGAAGATAAATGTAGTTCATGTTTAGAGAGCATGTTGTGTGATTAAGGGAAAGCCACATCAAACACTGTGGTTTCACAAAACCGCCAGTTGAAAAACAAGATGCTTCTTCAGTGCATCGCCGAGCCGAGCCGAGCCGACCGGAGATGCTGTTGTTCAGAAGGGGGCCCAGCCCAAAGCTAACCCGCCAGTCTGTCTCTCAAGACAAATAGTGAAATAAGAGACAGCGGAGATTGGAAAAAGAGCTTGGAACTCATTTTCAATGAAAGAGAAGGATTTGCTGCAGATTCGTCATTCAGATTATTACTGTAAATCCCGTTGTTACAGTATATGCCCTGGTATCCCTTTTGTTTTAAATTAGTAAAATATGAATGAAACTATTATTTTGCAGAAGACAAAGTTTTAACATGTATTTTTGTACTTAAAATATCTTTATATTTGTAATATACTGAGATACTTGTATTTTTTATTTGGTCTTGTCACTTTGCAACCAACAACTTGCATCACTCTTGCTGGGATTTTAAAAACAAATAATTGTGAGGAAACTACATTCAGGACTCTTAATTCTGTGAAGAACCAGCAGATTTTTGGGTTCCCTTTCGAGCTTTATGTCTGCTCTTTCAGAGTTACAATAGCCCTCTTTGGCTGTTTATGTGCTTTCAAAATCACTTCTTGGATGAGTGTTAGTTAGGATGGGCAGCCATGTCCTGTTAAGCTTATTGTTGTGGAGCACTTTTTTTCAGTGCTCTTTAAGAAGTTATACCCACGTGATATTTAAAACTTAAATAAATACCACCTGTCCTATCTGTTAAGGTCCTTGGTACACATGCTGCTGTTTGTTCACTAATACTCTTTAACTATGAGGTCTTCACAGAACAATTTAGTTTAGACTGAGATGAAAATGGGAAAATCCTTTTACTTATTACTTCACCTCTAAGGGCAGTTGGCTGCTTTTTTCCTCTTCACAAGCCCAGTACCAGTATAGTATTATGACCTTGTGTGGCCGAATGTATTTTTTAATACCACCTGTGGACCACTTCTGGCAAAGATACAGATCCATAATCCAGATCTACGTCAGTTACATGCCACAGCAAAAAAAAGACCAAAGCCCAGGTTTTACAGGTTCAGGCCAAATGCTCATCTATATTTGGAAAAGAGTCAGAAAAGAGAACCTTTGGTGTCATGACTGCTGGTATGGTATGAAAAATGGGTTATTTTACATGAAGATTTTATTTTTTTTTACCTTTAGCTAAAATTTAATCATAGCTCGATGAGGAATGTGTATTGAAAAAGTTATTTCCACTGACAGAACCCCTCTGTAAAGAGAAGACCAAAATATTGCGGCCACATGTGTGAGCCTGTTTACTTGTGCTAAACATTTAACTGCAGGAAATTCATGATTTCAACAATAACAACAAAATCACAGGCTAAATTATTAGCAATCTACTGCAGTACATACTGTTTCTGCTTGGTTGGAACTGAAGACGGTTAACACGTGTCCAGCAACACCAACTGGGATCCTGGTTGATTATGCGGGAAGACTTGAGACGTCTGATGTCTCCCACACATCAAATTCCCAAATTTCTTAAGTAAAGACATGGAGAGTTTATTTATAAAACTGTAATCATTGAAAATTTTCCTTTCAAATATAATCTTTCAACTTTTCTCCATGTCTCATCATGCCAGGACCACATCAAACAAGTCCTGGGGTCAGCTCATGTCAGCAGAAGGATTTTGATAATGGTGATGCTCAAAATAATAATAAAGAAGTCGTGGCACTAAAAGGTAGATGCTAAAAAAGTGGAGAGGAGTGGATGGGAATAGAGGAGGGAAGAAGAAGGTGCAAAGAGTCGTGTACCGTCTGACCCTCTGATTACATCAGAGGGTCAGACAGGACAGGAAAGGAAAGCTTTTATTTCAGGGCCCTGAGGTTGTGTCAGGAGAGAGATGACATGGGGCCTAGCTGTCTACCCGCACAGTTTCCCAACACCTTCATCACCTATTCAATGAATGCAGGACCAAGTTCAGACCTCGTTTTAGACGCTTATTGATTTCCATGCTTAAAGATTGCAATGGGTGCCATCATCTGGTTAAACAACTGTCAACTTCAAAAAACAACAAAAAGGAATTACATAGGTTCAAAAAGAAGAGAAAAAAGAGTTTCAGATTTGGTGCTTTTTGATGACGATGAAGAGGCCACCTGTCTGGTGCCAAATAAGTGTTGGAGCAAGAAAGGGGGTGAGAAAAACCATGCTCAGATAGCCTTGAGTCCAGGCCTGGACTGGCCATAGGGAGAACCGGGAGCACCGGCCTAATATTGGCCTACTGGCCTGCGTCTCTGTAAAAAAAATAAAAAAATAAAAAATTCTGGTGGCAGGGCGAATATCAGATAGACAGACCAGCGCTGGGACAAGCCATAGAGCAGTCAGGCCAGCAGCATGTAAGGAGGGAAAGATGATTGGTTTATTTTGATTAAGACCCGCCCCAAACATCCGTATCAACCACACAGGTGTGGAGGAAGGGGCGTGGCATGTGTCTGTTGACGGCAACTCGTGCAACGAGCGAGCCATGCAAGAAGTGAGGAGAAGCGACTAAGGTCTCCTGACGGGGTAAAAGGAACAGAGAGGGAGACAAAAAGAGAAAGGCGCTGGAGGAGAACTCGGCAAAATGCAGAAAAGTAACAGATTTATTTATTCAGTCCGCACTTGTTGGCAATAAAATAAAGATTACAAGTAAGTTATAAAAACAAAAACAAAACACGCACACACAAAATGTTGGTACAAATATTATTTTAAGGTTAAATATATATATATATATTTTAAAATTTTTATAATATATTTGTACCAACATTTTGTGTTTAAAGTTTAAACAGAGACCCCTAAAGGAACTTGAGGCTGCACACATTCAGTCTACTGTGTAAATATTTAGCCTTTAAATTAAGATAAGGACTGGGAAGTTAAAATCACTGATTAACAAGCCAATTTATTATTATTTTTTACTTTCTAAATTATTTATTTCTACAGCTAATCGGATATAATCTTATCATTATCATGTATATGAGTACAAGGCCAAATCAGTGAGACAGAATACATAATCTTACTGTTTGAAATACAGTTTTTGGAAAAACTGTAAACATGTATTTGCCATTCAAAGGTGGTGATGGTGATGGTGATGACACCAGTCCTGCTGGTACTTCAGGAGAAGTAAAGCATTTGGGAGAAGTTACAAAACCATTTCTACAGTAGAGCAACAAAACATGAACACTACCAGACGCTAGCATAGACATAAATGGCTCTCAACTGTAATAATAGCTTTCTTTGCAATTTGCCGTTATTCTATTAAGTGATTGTATTGTTAATTATTTTTGCTGTTATGTATTCCAGATCAAACATGAATGTTTGTGTATTCCAACCTCAGATTTACTGTAGGTTGGGGTTTATTTGTATTCCCTGGTATGATGATGTCCCAGTGAGGCAGTTGTTTTTTTTACATGATTTGACTATATAAAGCTCTAACTTAGACTCTTATTATTTTGTAAAATCTTTATTATGTTAGTATTATTGGGTTAACACCAGTAAAGTTCCTGTATATTGCGACCTCAGAAGTTACATTAGGTCTAATAGGTGGACTTTTATTTGGAATTTGCTATAAGTGTGTGTGCGCACATGCAAAAATGTGTTTTGCTTGTGCCCATGCATTTAGGTGTGGGTGTGATCATGTATGTGTGGGAACATGCATGCGTGGCAAGCCCAGGGTGGCCTGGTTACATGACTGAATCCTGGCCTAAAAAAATCTCCCAGTCCGGGCCTGGTTGAGTCACATATGTAATCATCACTCCTTTACCTCCGACCATTAATGGGTCCTGGTTCACTCTTCCCTTTATGTTTTGCAGCTATCACGGCCCACATCACGGCATGCCCCTGGCAATTGTTTGCCCAAACTACCAACTCCCCCTACAAAGGGGTCCATCATCAGATAAAGAAGATAAACAATTCCAATTCCTGATGTGACTGATCAAGGGACTCAGTTTTAACCCCAAAGGTAGTTTCAAGTAGGCAAATATTAAACACAGCTGTGGTAACATAAAAAAGAACAAGTTGAGCCACTGTCCATACGGAGAGGACAGAAATATACCCATCCACTTTATAGGGTGAAGCTAACTTGTAGCACGTTGGATCCACTTTTGCCTTTAGATCTGCCTTTATTTTTGTGGCATAAAAAGGGGTCAGAGACTTTGGTTCATATTAATATGATAAAGTTATGCAGGTGTTTTCAAATTTGTTACATGCGTATCCATGGTGTGAATAACCTGTCCCATGACCCAAACTTCTTTTGAATTACTTTCGCCTTGTTCGCCCTGTAAGTTAAGAAGTGTGACACCAAGTGTGTTCAGCTGCTGTTGATTTGTTCTCTGAAAACAGTAGAGATAATTTTACATCAAATCTAGTAGATTAATGGTTTTTGGAATAGCGGGACCAGGGTTTCTAGTGTCCATCTCTCTGCAACATTTAATATATTTTAAATCATCTTTCTCTCTCTCTCTTTCTCTCTCTCTCTCTCTCTCTCTCTCTCTCTCTCTCTATATATATATATATATATATATATATATATACATATATATATACTTCTAAATATTAGCATACTTTTCACTTTGAAAATTAAGCCAGAATCCAATGAACATATGCCCATACCTGTTATTGTTATATCATTTAGAGCATCAGCCAATTAATCCTTAAGTCTTGGAGAGAATACAAAGGGCCATGCTCCAGGCAGTTAAACTCATTTTAGCTAATGATCATGGGTGTAACAACCTGGCTGCTGCACATCAACAAAACTGATGAATATGTAACCCTGCACTTGCTTTTGGAAATCCTTCAAAGGTAATTGTGTCACTATGATCAAACATTTACGTAACTGGATGTGTCTTTTTCCAAAGCTTCTTCGTCAGTGAATCACTACCCTCTCAAATCTTCAAACAACGTCTAGGCATACACATTAAGCTACATTTATAGCTAAAATAAATTTACTTGTAGTTTGCTCAGAAATGAAGTAGCCCTGATTTTGAATAGATCTCAGACATCTGTGGCTGCCCTGTAACTGGTGGTTTGCTGTTTTGAGTACTTTACTTGGATGTACTCCATGTTGAGAAAAAGTGGTTGCTGCTAGACGTGGGTGAAAATCCAGAATTTTATGGCAATAAAGGAAAACAACAAGAAAGGTTACACAGAAAACCATAAAACTGGGGAACTGGTAAGCACAAGCTATTGCTTGCAGAACGAAGGCACAAGGAGAACATGAAAGGATATCATCAGAAATCTTACCGGTACCACTTGGGCTCACACTCAAGCACTGGATGCCTGGTGGGTCCTCATGATCTGCAGGTATGTGACGATAAACCTCCAGCACAGCACTAGCACTCTTGGCTGACCCCTGATGAACCCCTGTAGAAATAGAAAACAGCAACCACAACAAAATACAAAATGACCTAATTTCTTCACAAGTATTGGTCATCATCCTCCACAAGATTGCAGTCTCCTTGCGATAAGTACCATTGTTCTGAATTGGTAGGCATACATTTATTTATTCAATTCATAACAAAAATGTTAATACTATACAAAATACCCACTCAGTGTTCAGCTTGAAACCTTATCATATTATGAGAAAATCTAGGTCTAAGCAAGCATAAGGCTTACTCTCAAATGATCCAGAAAATGATAGGGCTAGTCTAAATGTAGTTTTTCAGTTTCTGAAGCATGGAAGACATAAACAATGTTGGAGGAGCTCATAGATGGAGTTGATGCCAGCAACATGTGCTTCTCACTACTTACTATGGTGGTGATATAATTAAATTTTGACTGTAGGGGGTTAGTCCAACACCACATGAAAGTCTTAGATACCACCAGACTGTTGAGATGAGCCTCATTTGTCTAATGACAATAAAGTACCATGACAGACACATGGCAGACTCTGTCAGCAGCACAGATCAAGGCTACAAACAGGACTGTTTGATGGAAATATTTGGTAAAATAGAGAAATCACTCTGTCAAGTAGTGTCTTCTTGAACAACTCAAATTTTCATATTCATCTCCTCATCTGTTGGGTGGAGAGTCTCGCTTTAGTTGGTAGACCAATCCAACCCAGTTTCTTTAGTCTTGACTAATTACAGGACCACAAGTCATCAGATTTTTGACGGGTTCAAAGAGACCTGAGTTTCTTCTTCTGTAATTTCAAATGACTGATTTCTGTTATTAATTATACATCTTACGTGCCTTTGAAAAATGCTGCAGACCATCCTTCAGCAGGAAGACATAATGTCTGGTACAAAAAAAAACACTGTACCTCATTGGCTGCAATAAATTAGACCTTCCAGGAAAATCATCAAGTTTCATCCTATTAAATCATTAATATTTTTCTGTCTCTTTTTTCTCTTAGCTAAACGCTTGAGCCTGACGTCAGTGCATCATTGTCATTTCAAACGTTTCGGGAAGCAGAGCATGGGCTTTGATTGAAGTCTGTGCTTTGGCCTGCAGCAGTATTCTGAGGAAGAAACCACGGAACCACAGATAATGCTTTGCAGTCCACTGGTCTGAGTGCTCTCATTAGATTTTCACTTTGTAAAAAACTTGAAATAGACTGTCATTCTGGGTTTCTTAATACAAAAGAGCATTTCTCTACTGTCAAACAAGACTTGCTTTGTAGTACAACAGATAAATGATAGGGTTCCACAATGAATCAGGCACCACGCATTGTAATACTTGGAAACTGGCAAATACATTAACTAGCCGCAAGAAAGCTTGAATGTTGAAGTGAAGACATTATGATCTCTGGACAGGCAAACGCTTTTAACATTGTCTTTCCTGTCATTATTTCTAGTCCAGACAGATTTTTTAGTGAGAAAACAAAAACATCACAGTGTCATGCACACAATAAAAAGGAACCCACCTCCCTTGACTGGTCAAAGAGTTGCAAGGACAATACTAAAGTTCAAACAAAGCAAAGGCTCTTCCTTGTCTACTTTTCACCCAACTGAAGACTTTTAGAAGACAGGGGGAGGCATCTCGCTTTCATCCTTCACCACAGCCAAACATAGACATATAAAAACATCAGTGCTAACAAAGTGGCAATCGTCCTTTTAATTCCAGACAAACCAAATGAGAAGAAGTTAATTACAGAATGGGGGCAACCCAACCCTTTTGAAAATTACACTTACTGTAAGACCTTTGAAGCAAGTACATCCTTTATACCATTCTGTCCTTTGTCAACTGCTTTGTCCCTTTTAAAGCATGCTATTGACTACTGTGGTTTCCAGTGGGTCATACTCTGTTTTCCGAACTTGGAGCAACATTAATCAAAGACATATCTTTTGGACACACACGAGGGCAAAAAATGTTAAATTACCACGTGATTGTTAATTGACGCCCTTTTATGAACTACTTGAATTCGATAATCAGACATATATGCAAAACAACGATAGGTGTTGCTTTTTCAGCACAGCATTTGCAGTTAATCCTTCAAATAAATCATTTATTACTAAGTTGGCAACACAGTTTGGTTGTTTTTCTTTGTGGTCTTCGTCTTTGACGCATTTTTTGAAGTAAGTTCTCAGTATGCAACAATTAGGAAACACCATTTACAGTAACTGAACATTGGGCAACAACAGTTGGATTACTTTTAGCAGGCTGTCTATTAAATCCTCAAGACTTGTTGACGGGTTGTTCCATGCTGTGCCTCAGAAATAGGCCAAGTTCAGGTTGCCAACTGCCAAGTTAAATAACAACATCATCTGTCAAGCACCAACTTTTCAACCATTCTCAGGTAATACTGCTTCAAAGGCGGAGTAGGATATTATGAAAGTAGACATAAAGGAACCGAAATACATATGTTTCTAATTGATTTGAAAAACAGTTAATCATGTGATTTTATACATAAATGTCAGCAGTAAAAAATTCTGGAACAAAATATTTGGCATTTACTTAAAGCTGTTGTAGTACATTTATGGTGGGAGAAGTGTGGTGAATACCATATATTCTCAACATTTTCTCAAGCCACTGTAGTATGTTGTGCCAGCTCTAAGCTGCAGTAAAGACAAGGTGTTGGGTTCACCAGTAAAGCAGCCTGGTCTACAATAATAAGAACGTTTCCTATTTACCACGCTTTGATCTAAACTCTGAAAAGATTGAACACAGTGATGACCAGAGCCCGCCGTCCTGCCTGCCAGGGGAGCTCGACCTCTCATAACACTGCAGTGGGTGCAGTTCTGTTGGATGGCTCGTCATAGCAAAATCCAGATAAAAGCACAATACAATTTTATACAATGACCTCTAAACATGTCTCTGCTGTGAAAGCCCTGTTTTTCTGAAATAGAGTATGATTACAATTCTCAAAGAAAATTTAAAAATATGTTCTAAAAAGTGTCAGCACATTCTGTCATCTCAAAACTGAGATTAGATGAATAAACTATATGTTTTGTCATATGAGATAATATTGAATAAAGAGGCAATACCATTTAAATGTCTAAGGGTTTTAAAATAATATTTTTTTACATATAGGGATGTGGAACCCTTTGATATGGTTTAAAACTATTGCTTCATGGAAGTTTTGAAGGGGTACCAATACCATTTCATAGTCATGTAGGAAAAGGAATCTGCTCATAAATTGCCAATTTTTAATACAGTCATAATACTTCAATAAATAAATCCCAGACGGTTTAAAATGCAGTAAAATAACATGGAAAATAGTGTTTGGATTTTGTCCCATTTAAAGCATCAAGTGAATTTTTTAGATGCAATAGTAGGTCAATCTTTTTTTTTCTGTATAGGACTGTATTGTGTTTCTAAAGATATATTTGACTCCACAAATACAGCTACAGTCTTCAGTAAACTTATGTCCCGCTCCCCAATTGTAGATCTGTTTGCTGCAATTTTAGACTGACACAAGCATACTCCACTACATTGTTAGCACATATATATGTGTGTGTATATATATATATATATATATATATATATATATATATATATATATATATATATATATATATATATATATATATATATATATATATATATATATATATTGGGCAGACAAAATGAGTTACATTTTTGAATATGAAATATGTTCAAAGCCATTACATAAACAACATAGTATTAATAGGTTAGTTTAGCTTGTAGTGAGTAAACATTTGCGTCCAGCTGTTTTTAATATCCTACTTCTGTACAGAAGAGTGGCTAACAGTACCTCATTGTTAACATCAGTCTGGTTGGATTATTCACTTAGATTAAGCCTTACTACTAACATTTTAAATTGCAATGTAATTAAAAGAAAAATGATTGACTCGATTCAATAATAGAGCTTCTTCTTTAAATATAATGAAAGCTGCACATCTTGCAATGATAATAAGTTTTACAAAAAAGGCGAATCAGGCACTCCAGCCCACTAAAATACAATGTTTGCATGTGAAACATAGGTGGCAGGAAGAAGACATGAAACAACTCAGTGGAAGACTAATAAAATGTCTGGAACAACTGCAACATATAACGAAACAGAAAAACATCAAAAGGCTTGTTGTTTGATCTCCCCCAGCATTTTCCTTCGCTTCATCCGGTTAGCATCCTGGTTTATATTATCTTTTATTTTCATCATTTTAATTCCATCCTAGTTGAGAATTAGGCTCACAATTTTTCAGCTACATCTTTATTGTAACTAAACTATTGCAAACACTGTCCTGATAGTGTCACATCATCCCCAAGCAAAGGACATGTCTAATGTGAAATCCTATTTCATAATAGATGATTTGGTCTTTAGAGAGGTTTATGACACAACCAGTCACCCAGTCCACCCTACAAAAAAGGAGAAATCTATAAACATGAAAAAGGAGCAACTTAATGTGCTGGATAACTACGCCGGGAGTAGAAACTATGATTTTTCCTGCTGTGTGAAGTCTTTCAGGAACAGTACGAGATGCATGCATCACCAAGAAATTCATGTTGGAAGCTGTTGTGGTCAGGGTGTATCAAACATGCTCTGCTAAGCCAATAAAAACTAAACACTCTGGCAGCTGCACAAAAACTCAATCATAACTTGGTTGGCTTGGCAGGATTGAGGAAATCGCTATACCGTATAACAACTTTTTCAGAGCTGCTTTTTTTTCCCTCCAGATAAATTTTTCCTAGAAATCCACATGGATATTCGCCAGTGGTCACAATTAAGCATCTTTTATGTGTGTGTAGAAATGCATTCTTATTTATTCCTCACAGCAGGATGTTTCCAAAAGTGTGTATACATCAAGAGACAAGACCACTTGTGCCCAAAGCGTGTGGTAGAGCTCGTGACTGGGCCTGTTTAACTCCACCAAGTGCAGCCACTCCACAAAGCCCATCACGCAACCCACAGATGTACCACAGCACAGACAGGAGTGCACCGCAACCAATGAGGGGCAGTAATAGCCCCCCCACACACACAAAACACCGAGCCATGCACACAAAAATTAAACAGATACACAACACCAGACATCTGAAGCAGAAAAAGCAATCTTTGTCATAGCAGTCACAACAAATGTTCATGCCAGTTACAACAGGTAAAGTCTGGTGACGATTTATTTGCCCATGTTCAGAATATCTGAATTCCTGCATGCCAACAACACATGCTAACTTGAAATAAATAAATCTTTAATTGAGATAATATATAGGTCAAAAAAATTTTTTTTTAAAGTCTGTTTCATCAAATATTACAAATAAATATAAACTCTATCAAATTTTTGAAACTTTCTGTTATAGTTTGTCTGCAACATTGACGCACTGCTGTATTTTTCTTGTATTTTCATAAAGACACTGTTCCTGTTATTGTGTTGGGCAGGGATTTCTACTGATTCCCGTCCTACTTTGCATGATCAAGATATTGCCTGTGCGAGTAAAAACAACAAAAAAAACAACAATTTTGTCTGTTTCAATAGTTTTCAAACCCTTTTTTCATATTGTGCATTGTCAGATAGGTTACACTAATGTCTTATTTAACAGTATAAGCCTTTTAAATATTTTAACATCTCTACCCTCTACAGTACAGCGTACTAAAATAAAGCCATAATAATTCACTTGTCAAAGTAAGTCTGCTGAGCTTCTCCTTGGCTTCAATTTTTTTTCGAAAAAAAAAAACACACAAAAAAACCTTTTCCTTCATTACTGGATAAAAATGATTTTATATCACACAATATTAAAATCCTTCAGAATATCACCAAATTATAAAAATGGGACATAAATTACATTTGAGCAAAATAACAAAGGTTATAAAGGATCTGCAAGAACTTGGCAAAGGTTTAAAATGTTGTAGGGCCTAAATTACCAAAACCCATTAGAAATAAATAATTTTCATTCAGCAATTAGACCTGGAAATACATCTATAATAATGTCTTTGCCATTTTTGATTCCACTCTAACTCTACTGACTTTAAGTAACACATTATTTCTTTCTATTTTTCTTCTTATGGAGAAGTAATCTATGCATTATATGTAAACGATGCTGAAATGTTACAATTTGTCTTGTTAGGTTACATTGGGCATAATTCGGAGCAGTCACAACACCTTTTGATTGGAAATGAAATGTCAAACATCTCCACGTTTGTTTATGCTAGTCAGACGCAAGACATGGGTGCAGGGGAAAGTCCGACGGGAACTCAGGCATGTTTAGGTTTTTATTGTTATATTCACAGTTGGGCAACTCTTCAGGGTCGCCTGGGGAGTGACAGGCAACGTGAGCACAGACTTCAAAGTAACCAAAGAAAATATATAAATACAAAACCATTAGCCAGCATGTTTTCTTTAGTTAACATTTCAAACACACTGTGGAGTGTATCATGTTTTTCAGCCCCCCCCTCCTCCTTTTAACCACCTCTGCGACTCGAATGTTGATGTTTTTTTTTCCCCTGATGGTCCCGCAATGCCACAGCCGAACAGTCGGCAGCACCCTGAGAACTGGCCTAACAAATACACCGCAGTCAGACTGAAAACAGCATCCTTTGGCTGCTGTGGATTTTCCTGCCAGCTGCCTCTTTAGGAGACAATTTTCATTTGACCAACAGTGGATCAACAAACTCAGCGGGATCCAATATCAGCAACAGATCAAATAAACAAACATCTGAGCCCCCGGATGTCATAGGCCAACTGAACAGACAGAGGCAGAAGACTATATTGATATAAACCCTCCAAAAAAAGTAGGCGTAAAGTAATTATTTATCTGTAAACTTAACAAGAAGAGTATAATTACAGGTGCTCCACATAGGCAGTTGTAGATTTAAGAGAGATTCTCTTGGTAGACAGATTACCACTTCATTATGCAAACAAAGCTCTTTAAGATTAACAGGGCCTGAGCGCCTCACACCACAACAGTGGTGTGGCTTTGTGTTGTTCACACATATCCGAAACCCACATGAGACAGTAATGTTGCCATTCCAAACAATAATTTGGAGGAAATCAAGAAAAATGGGAGTTCTTTTGCCTTAAATCTCATTCGTGCCAACAAAAATTTAATTTTAGCAATAAAAAACTTTATAAGCTTTGGGTCCAAACGCTTGAGAATTGCACTTTGTGGCTATATTTAAACTCGGAGCTAAAATAACATCATTAAAACACACATGAATCAGTAAAAATGATGTTCAGGGGGAAGCTATTATAAAATCACATACAGCTCGAACAGGTTATGCTACAAAAAACATTACGTTTCGGCCTCGCCAAGATGCTGGCATGCATGGCAGATTTTGTAAAAATTAGAGGGACACTCTATAAGACGATATGAGAAAAGCTGATTTTATTTTATTTTTTGTCAGAGCAGACAACTATCTTCTAGACATTCAAGATGGATAAAGAAAAGAAAAACTCTGTTCTTTGTATGTGGGTTAAAGCTTTGCCTGCATAGTCTTAATTATAAATGCAAAAAGACTTACACAAGAATAAAAAAAAAAAAAACATATTTGTCTTATTTAAATACATTGGAACTGCAAAGTTGAAGGTATTTATCAATATTTTATGTGATAGACCAAAATAAAGCAGGGCTTCTTTTCTAAATTGAATAAAAGATAAGAGGATATTTAACATTTTTGACAAATAAACACCAGAAGGTATGGTTGGGGTTAATATTCACCCCTCTTTTACTCTGATGCCCCTTAATATAGTCAGTTTATTAGTAGGAGAGTTCGTTTTGTAGAATGTAATCAGAGTATAAACCCAGTTGTTCTGTAAAGGTTTTAAACAGTTGTTAAAGAAGACAGCCTCACGAGAAACAGAAAACACACAGAATAATTCAGGGATCAAGTTGCAGAGAGAGATACATCAATTAGAAAAGCAGCCAAGAACCGAATCGTAACTTGGGAGGAACTGAAACGATGTACAGCTCAGGTGGCTGACTAAATTCCTAACTCTGCTCTCTGAAAATCCTAACATTATGACAAAGCATTCTATAAATATATTCCTAATGTTCTATTTAGACATTAGATATAGTATATCTTCTCGTATCATGACTTACATACGTATATCGTTACACATCCAATGACAGTCAATCAATCAGGAAAGGGAAACGATTATTTAAAATAAATCTTCCTCATTAAAAAAAAAAAAAGAAGGAATATTCTTTTTTAAATTTGTTTGTAAAAATGTATAGTTATTTCAAAAAATCATTTATAATAAATGTATTGCATTACGTTTGGTCCTAACAATATGGTCTTTCAAAAGGCATTTTCATCTCATCCAATCACATTCTAGAATGAGACAAGCAGTGGCCAGGTGGAAAACTGAGCCATTCTCTCTTCAAAGACCCAGGAGGGGGGTGCTTTTAAAAATCACACCAGCAATAAACTACAGCCGAAGTTTATCACTTTTCAATAACATGAAAGACATTTTTTGAGCTGGATCTCCTTAAGTGGGCCTCCCCCTTCTCAATGACCTGATTCTGTGTAAAGTTCGAAGCACAGTTTGCGTTGGTGGAAGCCCAGGGAAGCTGAGGCTTTTTACATGGGAGGTGTAACCAGGGAGTGGTCAAACTATTTACATTTCAAAGACGGTGGACAACATGCCACTGTTTGAGAGAGGAAGGGAAAAAAAGCAGAGTGTTCATTTGAAACTAATAAATCACACGCTACAGCTAATATAGTTTCTTTGAATGAGGCACTGACTTCTTAGGTGTCTTTCATCCTGGCAGCCTTGGACAGAAATGGCTGAAATTAAAATGATGAATATGCCAGGGACACTGCTGAGTTTATCCTGGTTTGGGAGTAAATTATTATCTAACAGACAGCATCTGAAACCCTCCTCTCCTGCATGACTAATTGAAGTAATTACAGAAGGAACATGAAAGAGTCGTAATGCTTGGCCAGTTAAACAAGGACAGTAAATCATGTCTTTTCACACTTCAACAGGATAGGATATACGAAAAAATACATGCACAAAGAAATAAAATAGGGGTAAAAAAAAAGATTTTACACATTGAGATGATTTAATGTCACTTTGGGAGATTAATCTGACAAATTCTCACAATCACAGCAAGACTGAAAACACAGGAAGTTTCCTGATAGACTAAAGAGGGACATAATTAAAATACTGAGACATAGAAATCTCCAAAATTTGTTCAGTTTTTCAAAGAGAAGTGTGTATGAGAATCATATAAACTAGTATGTACGGACGGTGACAGGTGACAAGGCCTCCTTCCACAGCACAGAGTCCTGAGCAGTTGCAGCTCCCTCCTGAGGTAGAGGTTTGGAACAGCATAAAGTCCATATTACAGCATACCTTTAGAAAACTTATGAATCAATCAATCAAATCAAAAATACTTTATGTATCCCAAAGGGAAATTAAATGAAAACACATTACACAAAAGGCATGTGTTTAGTTTGAGTTTGAATGTTGTTGAGTTTGGTTTGTTTCAGACCTGATTACAACTGAAATGTCAATACATCAATTCAAAACACTTGTAAGAACAAATAAGGGCAAAAATGTAGTGATAAGTTTCCAATTACTTTAATCACTGTAAAAATCTAACCCTAAACACTTGTAAGAACAAATAAGGGCAAAAATGTACTGATAAGTATCCAATTACTTTAATCACTGTAAAAATCTAACCCTAAAAATGATAAATTTCATTGATAAAATTTTTATATACGTACACCTAAGTCTAATTCACAAATGCAAGACAGCATTATGTGTTATTTTAAAAAAAATACTGAGAATTTCATATAGAATTCAATGTTCATTAGTTTTTGTTTTTGCTTTGCAGCTTTGGTAATACAATCTGTCTAAAATACAGATCAAAGCATGCTGGAAAGCAAACATGTGATAGACAATCTCTGTGAGCCTCACGTAATTTCATTTTGTGCTTGTATTTTGTTCAAATGTATATTTCTGTGTCCGAAACTATCCACAGCCACTGACCTCCTAGTATTTTTCTTTTATTCTAAGGGATACACCTACATAAAGTTGTCCATAACTGTGAAGTGAAGGGAAAAGCTTTTAGAACTGAAAAGCTCACACTGCAGGTGGTAGCACTGTTGCCATGCAGCATGAAGGGCCTCGGTTTTAAATCCTAATTTTTCTGCATGGAGTTTTCATGTCCTTCCTTGGTGATAAAGAAAAACAACAACAACAAAAAAACAAGAAAGAATGAAAGATCTGAAGATAACCCAACAAAGTCTTTCTGTAAATTATAAGCTTTTGTGTTTACTATTCTGACCTTCAACAGCAGCATGCTTCTCTTCTGGTATTTGTTTTTACTTTCTTTTAAAACGGAGAAAAGAGGAGAAAATACCACAGTTCACTGGAAGCACACAGCGAAGGAAAGAAAGGCCATAATTATTGTGGAGGATGAAGCAAACCATTGAGTTGCCATCAGTTAGTCTCATTTGCTTATCTTCAGTTGGTCCTCCATTTGAGAATGTGGTTAGCTCCGATCTGGTCTAAACGAACACGTCAACAATCATTCCAATCATGACTACACGTGTCTGGACCGGAGCATTTGGCAAACACCAGCTGTCTCTGAAAGTTTAGATTTGTAGTTTTAAGATGGATTGAAGCAAATCTTAAATGTGAAAACCTTGCACGATTGCAAAGAATAACAAAAGCTACAATTCTAATGGCTTGGTTTAGATATCTTTTTTAATGACAGTAACTAGCTGAATTAGACTGGATTACATTACAAGTAGGATGGCATTGGGATGCATTTAGTGGAACCTGTCTGTCTATGCAGTTGAATTAAACTGACTACACATTTTTGTATAAAAATTAAATCTGACAATACCTGCTAAGAATTGGGGAATATACATAATACTATTTTAGCATTTTTCCTTGGGCCTCTAACTAATAATAATTGTATTAATTACTTTTTGCAAACAGCTAAAAGTTGCCTAAGAGGGAAGTCGTTTCGCTTGGACGTTCTTAGACGTTACTGTTATGCAACAATGACTGGTAAGTAGTAAAGGTATACTTTCTGCCTCAAATGTGTGCTCATTAGATGAATATTTTCTAGTAGGAAGCCCTGGAGGGAGAAGGAAGTTACACCTGTATATCTAATGTACCTCCATCCTAGCTTTCACACAGAAAAGCTATTATACAGCCTGGATTGACTGGATTTCTTTTTTGTTTGTTTTATTGCAGAGATGTTTCTGAATCTTTTGATTGTAGGTTGTCCTTGCTCTTAGTCAATATTATGACAATTATTTAAATTTTCTAAACACCAGAGCACTAGGATAACATCTTCTCCTTTCTTCTGTTTTCTGTCCCATTCAAAAGTTTACATGCTCTGAGATCATTGTGCCTGTGAACAATTTATGAAATAATTGATGATTATGTCAGTGATTCATGGTTGTATTTTGAGGCAGGTCATGAAATACACAGCATTATTTTGTAACATCATTGGAAAATGTGAAGGATTGCCATTGTGTATAAATCCCCAGAAGCCTAAAGATGGTGTGTTTCGAAGGGTTAATGCAAGTAGAAACAATCTTGTCGGTAGGAAAGCTCAGCCATCATTATAGATATGATAGCAAGAAATTGATGTTTTCTGGTTCTTTTCAATCTAGTAATTTGTATATGGGGAAGTATGAATGGTCATTATACCTATTGATGTCTCCCTGCAAACACATATTTTAGGCATAATATGTTTGAAGAAAATATATATATTCGGAAAGCAGTCTGTTTCTTTAAAGATAAAGAAGAAATATAAATGTAAAACAATAAATATTAGGTTTTAGTTTAAAAAAATCTTTTTTAATCTGCTTTGTCCGTTTTTTTTTTCATGTTTACTTACAGATAATGATCAGACAATTTTTTTAAAACCTTCAGGCTAATGATCTTAGTTATTATTACAGCAATCAAACTCCTCTTTAATTTGATGACCATTTGATTAAATGTTTCTGCGTTTGGTTTAATAATTAAAATACTGTGAGCTCCAAATATTTGAAGTTGGAAATCCTCTTTGCGAACACCCTAATCTATAGCTACCAGAACTTATTTTCTATCCAATTCATGTCTGGACTGTATCTGGACCAATGGTACCATTGCTTTCAGTCAGATGACACATGTTGGTGATATTAAAAACATACATTTTAATCTAAACAATTGAAGCTACGCTAACTGGTAGTAAGGTAGCACACATGAAGATGCAATTAGTCTTAATATTCACTACAATCTGGGCTAATTTGACCTTTTATGATGTAATGCTGAGTGTTTCTGTGCTTCTCTTGTTTAGAAACAGAGACATTTAAAGATAATTTCGGGACAGCTTTAATCAGAGACTCATTGCTGTCCTTCTGGTCTCCACCATATGGTTCCCTTGCCTGTGTATCTGTGTGAGTATCTGGACAAACAGCCTAAGATGCCTGAGCATCATTGTTTTTCCCTCTAGGCCCGGCCCACTGTTCTCAACTGAATATCAAAGGGCTCCATTTACAGTTATCTCTGCTTGGTTGCGCTACGGAAGTAATCACTGCAGGTCAGGGGTCAAAGCTCTGGGCCCGGACAGAAAATCGTCTGACTGGCGTGGAACTTCAAAGGGATCCTCTGACAGACTGTTGTTCTAGCCACGAACTCTGGCTATCATAATCAGAAGAGTGGAAAGGGACAGTAGGAAAAAATAGTAAAGAAGTGTGTGAAGGGACTTATATCTCTGAGGGGGGAAAAAAGGAAGAGAGCGAAAGACTACCTTTAAATAATTAGAGGCAACAAGATAAAAGAACAGGCTTGAGTTTGGTCCGCTTAACCTCTGTAACACAGAAATGGAGCACAACAAAAAGGCGTCACCTTATTCTGTCCTGTTGTTATTTCTATGCCTGGTGAAACCCAAAACCATGTTAAACATAATGGAAAATATTTGAGGTCTTCTTTTATTAACCAAAGACGGCTTTGATGTTTGACGTCTTTATTTGCTTTAGAAGAAGAAAGAGAAAGGCCCAAAATGGCCTGCTAGCGATCCTCTTTCGGAGAGAGCACACAAAGGGGGTGAGGGTGGAGGGGTAATGAATGATATGAGAGCAAACCAAGCTTGTTTATGCTATGTAATCAATTAAACATCAATTACTGGCCCTTTCAAGAGTACCAAGATGAAAGACCAGAAGGAAATGATCAAAGTGACAGCATATTCTTTAAGTGCTAAGCTGTCTCTGCTACGATGTCCCAGTCCTTAGCAAGTGAACTTGCACTGCCGCTAATGATATGTGACCAAATATGGTTTTGCTGTGTACTACATTTTACACGAGTGCATCAAAGACTGGATGCACGTTAGTGCATGTTGTCGTTGCTTGATACTGCAAAACACAAAAAGTCAATTAGCAGATGAAAAATTGACAAACAGAGTAATACCCATGGCCAGAAAGGAATAAAAAAACATGTTAGATTTTCCTTTTGATGTCTTCAATTTTACTTTCGGAATAAATATCAAATTGTATCGACTGCTGCACAAAGTCTCTCTTATTATAGTGTTACTGTAAAGCTGGAAAAAAAGGACGTCTGGGGATAGTGATGGAGCGTTTTGACCCGTGTAAGAAAGCCCAAAACAGCATTCCAGACAAAAACCACAGACCATCTCAAGAATACATGTCAGCAGCATCAGGCCACTTTAAATGCAGCCTGGAAAGGAGCCTCTTCAGCTTTACTGGATGAATAAACAGGTGGAGAGAGGTTTTCATGGAAATCCTGTCATGGGAGAAGGGCAAGGGTGTAGCGACATCACAGCAGGATTTGAAGGAAGTCAGCGTTTCAGGGTGGTCAGCTGGAAAGAGCAGGAGGTCAAAGGAACCTTGTTGGCTACATAATCTAGCTCTTATCTCTACATCCTTGGTGGGATTGGGTTTTCTAACTGGCAGGAAGGTATCATTGCTTGTGACAAATATAAAGTAAAGCCTAACAATTTCAGCTGCTTCTCATGTCTGAATTGTAGGAAGATGAGATAAACTTTTAGTTTGAGTAGTCATTAACAGAACCTGTAGGCCCAGCTGAATTTGAAATTCTTTCAGATGGATTAATTAGTTTAGCTGGTAAAATCATTCGCAGATTTTGGAAGTACATACCCCATCCTTAAGAGCTCCCTAGAGTGGTAAAAAATCCTCTTCCAAAAATTAGTTTTTTTTTTCCGTATCAGTCTTCTTATGACGTTCCAAACATTTATGCCTGTTTAAAAACAGTAATACTAAGATCAGTGTTGGAACAACTCCACAACCTGGTGGTAGGATGCTGTGAACCACCTTTATATCTCAGATTTGCTTTTGGCAAACATAAAAGCTTTTAAGATGAGAAGCTCAACTTGGGAGACATAAAGATGGGGGGGCCACAGAGCTGATTGACTATTTCTTGTAATTTTGTTGAGTCAAGCTAATGAATTATCCTGGTGGCTTTGAAACACTGAACTGTTAAGGGGTGTGACGGAACAGGAGGGCCCACAACTTCTGCCAACACAAGAAGGATGGTTGCTGGGTAATTTTATTGACAGTATTGTAAATGTTGGAAGAGATTAACAGTTCTGAGATGAGAAATCATGAGACACAATTTGGTAATGGAATAAGAATCAGAAATAGGAACATCAGAAATGTATTCTTTATGAGTTTTAGTAATCTGGCACGGTTTGCCTGCCAGAGAACTGTATAAAAAGCCAGGTAAACAGGTGGGAGAGATGAGTCTGATGAGCAATGCCTGGAAAAGAGCAGTTGGAAGAGATGAAGTAAATTGCAACAGTGTCAGAGCATTGAAGAGCTACGCAGAAAGACGGCAACACAACAATTATGCAACACATTTTGTTTTGGCTTCTAAGAGAATGGCCTTTGGATAACTTTTATTTCCTAGTTAAACGTATTAATTAGTAATTCATAGTAATTACACAGTTTATTATAATTACGTAACAATGATCCATCATAGTTTATTAGTGCTGCTTAGAGGATTGGGCAAAATGTATGTTTGTCTAACCCAAGCTAGAAGTCCGGTCATATTATAGACAAGCCCATTAAAAATTACTTGTGCAAGACTTTGCTTTGGCGCTGGTCTCCAAGAGAGTGTTTCATTGAAGCATAAAGGAAGAGACATTTGATCTAAGCCCCAAATGGTGTTCTGTTTGCGTTGAAACATTTCCCACACTGCTGAATCATCAGGCTATTCGATTAGCGTCAGACCCGGCATCGGTGACGTCCCATTCGACAGTATTCGCATGCTTCCCGCTCCTCGGCACAAAGGGGCAGAACAACAATGTTACGGTGTCCACTCAGATACCACTCCCACCCCAGTAAAAACATTTTTGTGAGAGTGGGCTTGACCAACCTCTGCTCTTGTATGAAAACACAAAGCTGAGTGTATTCTGACAGCTGCTCCCCTGTGGGGAACAGAGGGAAAGCTTTGAAGATCTTGACCTTCTGGAACAATAAAATGCCATCATCAAACACTCATGAGAAAGACTACTGACCCACAGATCCATGTGTCTGCTTGAAGTAATTCATAGGAAACACTAAGAAGCTCTTAGATGGGTTTGGTGCTCACAGAAGCACAGATAGAGTCGATCTGCTGCATTTTGATACTCCTAACATGGAACATGTGCAGCAGAGTTTACAACTGCTGCCTGCTTTTCAAACCCGGGCTGATTTGTGAAGGCCTATTTTCTACCATGAGTGGAAAAAAGCTCTCCATATAAATGATCATATTATTCCTTGAGAAAAGGCAATGCACCATGTTTTTCTAGAAACTAAATGGATGTAACCCCAACAAGTGACAGCCATGTAAATGTATGACGTAAATGTTTGAGTTCATCTTCCAGTTCATAGAAAAAAACCAACCTGTGAACCAACCTTTTTTTTTTTAAGATGCACTTTTTTGAGTCAGTAAAAAGTCGTTTTTTCTCAACTATTGAGGGCTGGATTTTTGATGAATTCAATGAACAGAATATTTAGTTTACAACTCGAATTTTATTGTTGTATCTGCATTGATTTTCCCGTCTTTCTCAAAGAAAAAAAAAATCAGCTTCTTTAAGTTAGAGTTAACTTTATATTTTGTATTGATTAGAGAGAATAATTTTATAAGGCCAATCCTAGAAAGAAAGGGAATACATGGATATCTTCAACTCAAAGCTTTTCCATCAAATGGAGTCACTAAAACAGAATTGATCACGTATGAAGTTGGTAATGGATGACTTAAAATACCTTTTTGAACATGATGATCCCAGTGGGTTTTAGTACTGAAAAAGAGATCATAGGAGATGAAACCAAAACTGACTCATGTGAAAGGTTTCCAAACGTAAGTTTGTGATCCATCAAGGTAGAAGCAGGAACTGTCCCTTTGATACAGCTAGATAGAAAGAACTCAGGGAGTAAAAATGCGAAGTACAAACTCAAAACAAAGAAAATAAATAACAGAATGCGTGATATAATAGAAAATGTTTTTCTTATTTCTGTTCTTATGCTTAGTGACCATTGGTGTAGTTTCACTCACACGACTGATAAAACAGGCCTTTGATCTTACATAACTACATTTGCATAACTGGCAAAAAGGACGGCAGGGCCGAGATGTTAGCTGGGTCCACTTGCTCCTCAAACCTTCTGTCTTTGTCCACATGTTAAACTTTAGAGAGGCTCTCAAGGAAGTGGTGTTGACAGTCTCGATTTGAGGTCAAGAGGGGCCGGGGGTCAAGCACTTCCTGCTGACATGAAAGCACATCGGAGCACACCTTGCTCCCAGAGTCTGTCGTCGGCCCCACAGACCATCTGTACCTACATAATCTGGGCTTTTACGGGCCCAAACAAAAGCCATGTGTTAATTAGCTTTGAAGGTGCAATGACTTCAGGGCCACAGCTGATCTTCATCTTGTTTCAAAGGTAAAGCTGGAGAACAGGTTACGCTTTAGACATGTTCCCAGCGCTAACCTGGCTGTCCAGCGATCTCTTTAGGGAGCTAAGCTTTCCACTCCGTAGTCCCGATAGCTGGTATCCCCTTCAATCATCCGCTCGGGAACCCTCTAAAAAAAGTATTCCAAAGATACATTTCTAATACAAGATGCGCTACACCTGTACACCAGATGTGATAATGTTCCCTTGCCAGGAACTCAAGTTGTTGGTCTCATGTTTTCTTGTTTTTTTCATACCTCACATTAAGATTGTCCTATTAGAATACCTGTATATATATATATATATATATATATATATATATATATATATATATATATATATATATATATATATATATATATATATATATATATATATATAT
>JAVLVB010000791.1:1662836-1700671 GCA_032876305.1 Orestias chungarensis | reverse complement strand
GACTGAGAGTCAATCACGTCCAGAAAACTTGTAGTGGATGACCTCCTTGTACCCCAGGGCTGATTGATCTCGGGCTATTTTAAAACTGTTATATAAATACATATTTACGCTCCGTGCGTAAAATACCGTTTATTCCGCCCTCTGGGAAAGTTGCGCGCGTCCCTCCATCCTCGTCTTGAACCCGTCCGAGCGTCTGAGATGAAAACCGTCGGAGTGATCCCGTCCCAGCTGCTGCTGCTGGTCTCCTTCGTGCTGGTGCTGATACAGTCCGGTGCCCTGTGCGCGCGGAGGATGCGGGGCGGCCGCAACCCGCAGCCGCGCCGCTCCCCTCCGCCTCCTCCGGCCGCTGCGCACCGGGGTGACACCACCGAGAGCTTCCCTCTGGACTTCACCGCGGTGGAGGAGAACATGGACAACTTCATGGCGCAGGTGAAGAACCTGGCGCAGTCCTTGTACCCGTGCTCGGCACAGAAGCTCGACCACGACATGAAGCTGAACTTCCTGCTGAACACGTCGGTCACCTGCAACGACGGCAGTCCCGCTGGGTGCGTATTGATCCACTGCAGTCAGCTGTTTCATCATTGTTTTTGTGTCCCACAAAACAGTTCAGAACTGATCTCTTATGTTCATTGGTTTACATCTAAGTATGACAAGATATGAAAGAAAGGCGAACCAAGTTGTTGGAGGTTTTTATAAGCCTGATTTAAAATGGGTTTGTATATTTTGAGTGATCATCAAATGATGGTGTAGTTGGTTGAAAAACGCGCGAGTGGCTAAAGCGCGTAAAGGGTGCAGAAGTACAAACAGCAGAGGCTCGGTCAGGATAAGGTTGGATCTGGACAGCTGCTTTGCGTCAGTGGAGCGTGAAATTTGCGGAGAGCCACATGGCCCATGCTTCATTTCCTTTGCTTCAAATTAGAATGCAGGATTTGCTCTGCAGAAGGCTTTGGTGTAAGTTTGCAGACCCCTGCCCGTTGCCACGGCCGCTCCTCTCTGAAGGATTATGGTTTGAGGACGGGAAAACGCATCGTGCAGTTGGGATGTTTCAAGAGTTCCTGCGTTTCTGTTGCTTCAGATCTTCTGTATCTTGGTTTCAAGTGTTTGACTGGAAAACTAGATTAAAACTTTCAGTTAAGACAGGTCAGTGTGTTCAAGTTGCCAAATAATAAGATAATAGTTATCATGAAAGTAACAAAAACAACTTAAATGTTATTTTTATATATATCATGTAATCTGCAGATAATGTAAAGCAGAAATATACTGATATAGCCAAAAAATGCAGGTGTTTTGCATGTGCACCAAACTCAAATGAAAAAGTGGACAGGTGGAACAACAGACGAGCCCCCAATTTGGAGCTACTCACACTTTGTACTAGATTGACATTTTGCCTTTTCCATCCTCCATTTTTCAAAAGATAAATGATTCTGTATTTGTTTTCTTCTCTTTGCAGTTTTTTTAAATCTTTTTTTGTAAAGTCAATGGTCACAAAATGTTAAAATGTCATGAACATTTTAATTTTTTTCAAAAATCCTGCAACTAACAAGCAAAATATAAGATATTTGACCCTGATCAAAACAAACTGAGGCATAATCCATAGCAAACATCAGCAGTCAGGTCCAATTTAAGCAAAAAAAGATGTAAAATGTCAAAAAGATCAGCATCTGCAATAAAAGCGAAGAAAATGCAAAGAGATGAAAGAAACATAACAAGATTTAATGAATAAAATGTGTCTTCTGGTTTTATAGGCGCTCATCTCAAAGAAGTTTGTACATGGATCACCTCGGCTGAATTTTGTATCTCTTCATTGCATTAGAATCCAGTCAAACTCCTGTTAAAACCCTGTAAAAAGCGACATGTGGCAAGAGGTGGTTGCTTTCGCCGTGAAGTTCTTGGCTCTTTATAGGGCAATAATGGAGGTCGAAGGGATTTTTATACACAGTTGGGACGCTAATCCATGCAAATGATATTTTTCTAGCTTCAAATCACACTTTCAAACATCTAAGGAGTAAACTCTCTAAATTCACCGTGTAGGAATGGCGTTCTGATTCACCTCCCAGAGTTGCACTTGTTTAGCCCGAATAGGTCGGCGCAGTCCCTTTACATCATAACTTGTTAACCTTCTCAGGAATGCGCCAATAAATGTTTTGTTGTTCGGGACAGTGGGGGCTCTCGACGGTCGGAGCACAGAACACTACACCAAGCCCAAAAAAAAAAGTGATTCAGAGGTGCGAACAAGCAGCCGGAAGGTTCAGGACCAAGTCGGTTCTCTTTAAACGTACTGGAATGTGTTTTAGTAGTCTCTCGAGTTGAGTCAATGATAAAGCTGAGTGGAAATGTAGAACACACACACGGCTCGTTTGTTCGGTTTGAAAGAAATAGTGTCATCATATGTGAAACATTAAAGCAAGGCTCTCTTGTGGACCAAAAGCAAACTGTATACTCCTCGAATATTTATTACTACGTAAGTGGTTTTCTAGTTATTGAGAAAAGAAATTTCTAACTTTTTTTTCTAAATCTTTTCTTGACTTTTATTCCATGCTGTGGGAAAGACCAAAAAAAAAAACAGATGAACTCTTCATTGCGAAATTGTGGCAAAACCTAAGTTAGGGGTTGATGTGATGTTTATCGGCTATTCAACCATCACATCAGAGTAGGAAACACACACGGGCTCATTGTTCTCTGACGTTGTTGTTTTTTTTTTCCAGATAAAATCTATGAAGTAAAAGACATTTTGTTTATTTTGAAGCAATAAAGTCACATTTGTTCTGCCGCATGCTGGTGAAAGCACATTTAGTTCGGAGTATTACCTTGCAGTTTTCAGTCAGAGCACTTTCTCAGGAAGGAAAATTGCAAAGAAAGATCTTAGTTGTTGCGTTGATTTTTGTGTGTATTTGGAAGCAAAGTATGCAGATATGCAAACCATTCTGACTTTAGTTTTTTTATCTTTTACTGCAGGTACTACCTGAAAGAGTCTCGAGGCAGCAGACGCTGGTTGATATTCCTTGAAGGTGCGTATCAAACCGACCTCATAATACTTTGGAATCGATCCTCATATCGAACTAGGAAATAGTTGATAACTGATTGTTGAGCCGTTGTGTTTGTTCCTTTTGTTTTCCAGGTGGCTGGTACTGCTTTAATAAGGAGAACTGTGATGGCCGATATGAGACCATGAGGCGATTTATGAGCTCGTCCAAATGGCCTCAAACCAAACGAGGTCAGTTTGTTTTCACCTGGGTGGAAAGAGGAAAGCAGCTTAATCTTATTTCGCAGTGGAAGAGATCACAAATGACATGTACCCTTTTTACAGAGTTGTTAGGACCTTTGATCCAGTCATAAGCTGCTGCAGAATATTTACCTGGCGCCCACTGCTAAAAAAGCATAGATTCCTCTCTCTGTCATTGCAGTGTAATGACTATAATCCATTTGGTAATGATGATGAGTAAGTGGAGGATGTGTCTGGGGATTGGGGGGAGCCAGGATGGCTAATGATACATTTGCCTCTGCAGGCACGGGGATCCTGTCTCCACTGCCGGAGGAAAACCCTCACTGGTGGAACGCAAACATGGTGTAGGTTGACTCTTGTGCTTCCTAGGTTTCGATAATATTCCATTGCTGGACTACTTGCAGCTTTAACTGTGCGTCATTTGTGCAGGTTCATTCCCTACTGCTCCAGTGATGTGTGGAGTGGTGCGACAGCCAAAACCGAGCAGAGTAAGAAATCATGAAGTCCTCTCATCAGAAAAATGTGTCCTTAAAGAAAGGCTATTTTAACGTTTCTTCTTTGTTTTTTGTTTTTGTTTTTTTCAGATGGATATGCCTTCATGGGCTCCCTGATTATCCAGGAGGTGGTAAAGAATCTTCTTAGCAAAAGTCTAGACAACGCCAGGGTACTTCTGTTGGCAGGAAGCAGGTATTTCGTTTTAAAATCTTATCAATTGGTGTACATTTGTTTTGTGCTTGCTGACGCAATTGTGAATTTTTTTTTTTTTTTTTTTTGTGCAGTGCCGGTGGCACCGGGGTTCTTCTGAACGTGGACCGCGTAGCTGAGCTCCTGGAAGGGATGGGCTACGCTGGGATACAGGTACGCGGCCTGTCCGACTCGGGCTGGTTCCTGGACAACAAGCAGTACCACTGCACGGACTGCGTGGACACCATGAGCTGCACGCCCACCGAGACCATCAAGAGAGGAATCAAGTAGGAGCTGAATCTAAAATCGAAACGTCATCGTGGGTTTGATTGCTTTGCAACTGAGAACACGTTTTATTGCCTCGCCCTTTAAGGTACTGGGGAAGTGTGGTGCCGGAGAGGTGCAGGCAAAGCCACGAAGGAGATGAGTGGAATTGTTTCTTCGGATACAGAGTCTTCCCATCAATTAAAAGTGAGTTTATCATGTGTGGCCACCTAGTGGCGTAGTACAGCCAAGACAACTGGAAGTGACTGAAAATGCTGATAAATGTGCCAAGTTCACACACGCTTATAAACCTTCAGTTCAGTTCTTTACAGAAGTCATAATTCTAAGATACACTGATAATTAGTGAAGCTTGTAATTAAGATAGCAGAACATTTCTAGTTGTAAATTCATCATTTATTAATAGCTTTTTGTTAGTACTTCCTTCATTTGTTTTGTATTCCGCTTCTATTGCATAGCCATAGAAAAACTGTTTACCACTCATGAACTTACAAATTTGAGCATAGATGTATATTTCTTTGTAAAAATTAAGCAAAAATAATAACTGACTGTTGGCTAGTAGCTGTTATTTATTGTAGCCATATAGTCACAATGACCAGAGTAATTGAAGTTACTTTAATTCTTTAGTTAAAAAGCATTTATGATCATCCGTTTGGTGGATATAAAAGGATGTGCAAGCGTCCTGTGGCAGAGAGCTGGCCACAGTTGTATTTTTTTATGAAGATAAATTGTCTTTTTTTCCAATTTTGTAGTTTACAATATTCTGCATTATTTTCGCTTGTCTCTCCTTGTGCAGGTCCTGTGTTTGTGGTCCAGTGGCTGTTTGATGAGGCTCAGTTGACAGTGGACAACATCCAGCTAACAGGCCAGCCTGTCCAGGAGAGCCAGTGGCGCTATATCCAGAATCTGGGCATCGAACTTAGGAACACGCTGAAAGATGTCCCGTAAGGCATTTTAGAAGGAAATGTTAAAATACATGAATGAATATACGAAGTCGTTCATTTTAATTTTCATCTCTTGTTATTGTTTTTTTTTTAGGGCTATGTTTGCTCCAGCATGCCTGTCACATGAAGTTATCACTAGAAGGTGAGTCACTTTACTCTCCCACAAGACTCCGAGTGTTTGGTTTTTCTACTATGAACTAATAGCGCCCTCTTGTGTCGTGATCCAGCTACTGGATCGACGTGCAGGTCAAAGGGACCTCCTTGCCCCGAGCCCTTCACTGCTGGGACCGCAGCCTCCATGACACCAGGAACAACAAGGCGCCGCCAAAAGCGTGCCCCGTGCATCTGATTGACAATTGCCCCTGGCCTCACTGCAACCCTACCTGCCCGACCATCCGGGACCAATTCACCGGGCAGGAGATGAATGTCGTGCAGTTCCTCATGCACATGGGCTTCGACGTGCAGAAGATGGCGCAGCAGCAAGGCATGGACCCAGGCAAACTACTAGGCATGCTCAGTAGTGGCAGCTAAAAGGGGACAGACACTTCTACGTTAGGATAGGATCAAGCAGGACTGGACGGTTGTTGTCTGACCTGTCTCCCATAACTGATACCTCTGTAGACACTTCCTATCCCATTCTGTTCCTTTCTCACCTCAGGTCATCCCAGGTGCTTTGATTTCATCTTGAAGTCAGGATTGAGCACACCATACACCGCCATGACCAGGCACTACTCTCTCCTACCATAAATACTACAGTAAATTATCTTTTATCTTTAAATGCAAAAAAACCAACAAAAAAAACAACAATAGTGTGAATGTAATTCAGTTTTAAAGATGCTAACTGACATTATGTCTTTATTGCTGTTATTGTTTTGTACAGAATAGACTTCGTGATCACAATAATAGTACAAAAAAAATGCTGTTTTTAGGTACTCAGTAGAGATGTTTATTAGAGATGTATTTCTTTAGTTTTAAATAGAGAACAAATCAGGTCATGTGTTTGATGTAAACAGCGTAAAATGTTTCTTTTTTAAAAGCACACAGTCAAGAAAGCTCTTATAAACAAAATAGGAAACAATGGTTACTTTTATCTATTTTTAAAGGTACCTGAATAAAAATAGATTCAGACACAGTCCACACTTCATATAGTAATGATTTTGAAAATGATTTGAAAAAGTTAGAATTAGGCGTGAGCTAGTTTGAGGTATTTACAATAATTTACAATATAATTTAAGGTATTAACGCCAAGGTTCAAAGCAAAAAAGGAAAATCTGGATCAAATTGGTTTAATGGAAAACCAAAGGTGGTAATCATTCCAACTAATGCTAAAACAATTTCATCATTAGACTAATTGTATGTGTGCAATTTGTTAATATAAATTATTTAGATTTTCATACATTGAATTAAGCACAAACAAAGCAAGCACTCACTGTACTTCAGTCTCATGACCTATGTTATATTCTAAAAAAAATCATTTCAAAAGAATGTAAAAAAAAAATGCACATTCTGTGCAAGCTCTCAGAGATCGCACAGAATATGCATTTTTATAGAGAAGTATGATAAATTGAAAATTAAATGACTGGTAATTAGTTTAGAAACTGTTAGTTTCTTCAGTTGCCTTAGCAGTTTTCAAAACAGTGTTACTTAAAATAAAAGTTATGTGAGAGATTTTTTTCCAATCACTCTTTTTCATTTTTAATGCAGTGAGATAAATTTTCATTCACTATCCCTGGGACCTAATTTAAAATACCTTAAATTGTAGAAACAATTTTTTTTTTTTACAATTTTGAGGGGTAACTTTGTAAAACCACGACATTCCTTGATACCTAAAACCGATCCATGTCTAGTTGGAATCGACTTGTGGACTTTTACAAGTTACGATTTTAGAACATATAAAACTTCTAGTAAAACTTCGAAATGGTGCTAAGGTGGACCTGGAAACACGTCACTAATACCCACTCATTCACATTATAGTGCCATTACATCCATACCTCTTCTTTACGGGCTCTGCCATCCTCACAGTGGAGTTTAAACCTGATGGGAGGACACTCATGTCAGGTGAACTCCACGAAGCTCAACAGTCGTCAAACTTCAATGCACGATGAACAATTAAAGGGAGACAAATGTTGTGTATTGTATATTTTATGAGTATTTGTAAAGATTCTTTGGACGTGTAACTCCCTTCTTATATTTCATTATAGAGATCACATTTTAATATAATGACAATGTTTGTATGTAATGATGACTTTATAAGATATGTTTGTAAAGGACCTCTATTTTACATCACACCTGAAAAAAGGAATAATACTTATTGTAATTTTATTCTGTAACATATTTTTTTAACAAAGAAAAAAGTAACTCAAGCTACATTGGTAACTTTTACATATTTATTTTGTTATGTAAATCATATTTATAAGTGCGTTTTTCACAGAGAAGTGATTCTTTGTAAATTGTATATACATCGCTGTTCTCTGCTTTGTGCTGATTGCATGTCTTTGTATCACACCCAAAAAAGAAAGACATTACATATACTATAATGTAAGCATTCCTGAGCCGTCCTGTTATTATTTATTGGTACGATTATCAACGGTAACATGAGTTGTATCTGGGTAGAATAAGATCTGCTGTCAAGTAAATAAGAAGGGAAAAAAACAAATACCTCAGCAGTGATGTCTAAAGATATTTAGGTAGCTTGAAATACAAACTAGTGTCCTGTGTAAGAAAACAGATAAACACACGTATATAGCGATAAACTATATAGAGATCTATAGTGTATAAACAGTTTATAAAAATACTAATGACACATACATCATTGTCCCTCTTTTGGCTCTTTTAGTATTTCTCACCTTCATTTGCTGCTTCTATGTGACTTTGTCACCCAGTGTGTTCTCTACAATTGGGCCTCCCAAATCACACTAACATGCCTTCCTGCTAAACTGATGAAGGATTCGTGTTTATTGTCTCACCTGGGATTGTTTTAGATGTCACTGAGAATGTCTTGAATAACATCCAGAGTTTCCACACCTTTTTCCTGTCGAGATTCAGTTCTCACTTTGTTTTTTACCCATTTGTTTAAAAGGAATAAAATGATATGAAAGGATAGATGGATGGACCAGGTGAAAAGTCTGAAAATATGGATATATTTGTTTGTTTGTTTTGGCTGAGTAGAGACCCTTGCGCCTTGCCTGAAGCATTTTCTTAGTTTTGAGCAACTTCCTCTCCTCACATCATAATTTTTTACTTCTGTAATTAGCAGGTGTGGTATTCTGCTCCAATATCTGCTTAGTTTAACCATTACTGAGTTACATTTTTTTACATATACTTAGGGCTGATGCATTGAACAAAAATCAAATAGGAAATGTCAAAAGATTTGGACGTACTTGTTTCCATAAAAAATGTCCTTTAGCTCATAAGTCTGAAATAATAAAACACTAATCCTACATGTTGAAGCTTTGTATTGGAAGTACAACATCCCTCTCACGTGTTCAGTCTAAATTTGCTATCACTTGTGTATAATCATCTCTCTCAACTCATGTGTAATTTCTGTCTTTAATGGAAGTTTTTAACCTCCCTCCCTGTCATTACACTGCGTGTAAACGCCAGTCTGTTATACTGAGGGGACCTCTGAGTCAGCCTCTCCAGAAATACGACTCCCATGGTGGCAGCCACATGTAGCCTCCCGCCCCTCTGTGGAATATAGACCCCTATTTATAGAGCTGGCAAAGGCCGGGTAAGTATGGGCTCTACACAAACTTTTCATTTAAACAGTCCACCCGCAGCAGTCCACCAAGTGCACAGTGACACACAGACAGGAAGGAACAGGATGTGCCGACTCAGGTAGAGAAAACTGAAAAGCCGAATCCAAGAGAGGCTAAAAGAGACTGGAGGAGCAAGCCGAGGGACAAGACTGAGTCTGATGGGGAACTGTAGGCCTACATGACTTGACTGGCAGTACAACAGTTTGTCCACCTGTCATCACTTGGAGCTATTGTTGAAGACCTACGTCAGGATACTACTCTTAACAGATTTTTATTTTTACACTGGATAACAGCAAAGGAAAACTGTGAGCAAAAAAAAGTAGGACTTTAATTAATGGACATCTGCTGTACTGGTAACAACAACAACAACAACAAAAAATCATATTTGTTGCTTTACTGGGTGAGTTTTCTTGGTGATCACTAAAGATAAATGTTATTTAAGGATTTTTTTTCTTTTGGCAAAAAGGAAAGATATTCCACGTTTTGGAGTGGATTTTTTAAATCTTATTGCTATACACTTCAAGTGTAACTTCAACACATCTGGCTGTAAATGTAACCTAATCTCAAGCATGCGGCTTTAATTACAAAGTAAGTTCAGACATTTGTGATTAGTAGTCAATTTAAGAGCAAACCAGGGTAAGGGTGAGGTCTGTTTGAAAGAGAGAAGTAGGCCGCAGGAACACCAACACTGAGAACAAGAACATCACAAAGGAAGACATCTAAACCTTAAGACTCAGCAGAGTTATGGATCCACATGGGGGACACTACCTCAACAAGGACGCTGTACTGTCACCTTTAGGTGCAGCTCGAACCTGCCAGCTCGTGCTCGGATGCACCATAATTGCCCTTGTTTCCCACAGCGCAGGTTATAGTGCAAGCTACGGGACGTTCTGCATGTTTGTGTGGTGCTTCTGCTTCACCATCACACTGATCATCTTCACCCTGGACATCACACGGCTCCACAGCTGCATGCCAATCTCCTGGGACAACTTCACTGTTGCCTTTGCAATGTTAGCAACACTCATGTACATCACTTCCTCAGTGGTCTACCCCGTTTACTTTCTCGAGACGGATTCCTCCGACGAGGGCTACGAAGTCCAAATCTACCGCATTTCTGTCACCGTCTGTTCCAGCGTTTGCTGCTTCCCCTACGGAGCGGAAGTATTCCTGACGAGAGCGAAGCCAGGAGCTGTGGTGGGCTACATGGCCACTGTGTCCGGTCTACTCAAGGTGGTCCAGGGCTTTGTGGCCTGCATCATTTTTGGGGCTCTTGCTAACGACAGCGAGTACAACCAATACATTGCCACGCAGTACTGCGTGGTGGTGTACAGCCTCTGTTTCTCCGTCACGGTGATCGTCATCATACTGACCGTGTCCGGGCGAACCTCTGCGCTGAGGTTCCCGTTTGATCGCTTTGTGGTCGTCTACACGTTTGTTGCTGTGGTACTCTACCTAAGCACTGCCCTGATCTGGCCCATCTTCAGCTTTGACAAAAAGTACGGCAGCACCGCTCGTCCGACAGACTGCCCTCGGGGGGAGTGTCCCTGGGACAGCAAGCTGGTCGTGACAGTCTTCACCTGTGTCAACCTGGTGTTGTATTTTATTGATCTTGTTTATTCTCAGAGGATTCGCTTTGTGTCAAATGCTGTTGTTTGAAAAAGAAAAAAACAAGTCCAACAACTGTCGCACCTGTTTTTGTGAAGGACATTTTGAGACATACCTTAATAGTGTTAATTTTTAAGAATCTTACAAATACGTGGCAGTATTAAACATGTTACTTACTCAATTTGCAGCTAGTTGGTCTCATTAATGTACACTGCTACACTCAGCCAGTCTTTCAAAGACAGAGGAATCTATTTATTGTTTTTAACCCTTCAACCAGAAGTAAAATATATAGAGAGATATGTCTAATTTGTAAGGTCTACTATATGCACCAAATCTGGATTTTTTTATTTGATTTTTGTAGTATTAAATCCCTTTCTTTTGTATGAGTTTTTTTTCTTTATAAATTTATTTTATTCACAGAAATTTATAGGTATCATACAGTTTAAGGTTTGAATGTGTAACCTCTTTCCTTTTAACTTCACGTTTTGAGCACTGAATGAATGTTGTATTCTTACTTCCCCCGTGCTTTTAAAATATCTAGTGTTCAATACATTTTCCAAACTCAGGATTTATTTAGTTTTGGATCTTCTGTACAAGAATAAGGTTCAAAAAGTGTAGCAGCCAATGAGCGAGAGGCGAGGCACACCTTGGATAGGCTGTCTCTCCATCACAGGGTTAAAAGAGTTCAGTGTGGGAAAAAGTTTAGAAGACTCCCATTACAAACTATAGTGAATAACTGAAGAGACAATAATGCTGAACATGGAAATGAGGTGAAACTCAACTGAACCATGTTCTGTATCCAACCAGATAATTAATATGGCTTTTCAACACATACATGGTGACAAAAAGAGATTAATTATAATCCCTTTTTACAGTGGACATAACAATCGGCATCCCAAGGCTTTTTGTGCAACATAGCAATGTTGAACTGGAGCTCCAGGTTTGTATAAAACGTACACATTTCTCACTGAAAATAAGGCCATCTAGAAAAACCTTTCTGTTCTTCATAATTCATGCTAGGAAATTTCCCGTTCTGTTTGAAACCCAATGTAGACTTGTGTAAAACGTTAATCTCAAAACATTTATCATATTTCACTATTTTACCAAATGTTGCAATGTGATCGTTGCATTGCACGGAACATAAAATAGTATTGTCTGAGCTATTATTGATATATATCATTTGGGTTTATTATTTATATGTTTAATTTGTAGGGAACTATTAAATGGAAAACTTCATGTTTTTAGGTTATTTACAAGTTCAAATTTGTAGGAACTAAGGTAATTTAATCATTTAATTGTGTAACCATTTCCATAATGAAAGGTGCTGGTATTAAACCAACATGCCTCCTGGTAGAGCATGAGAAGCAGCAGGAAACTAGAAAACTGGTCTTTACTGCTTACCAAGCTGGAAAAATTCACTTTTGCACATTAGACTCCAGTGCAGCCTTGGCTTGTCGATGTTTAGTACAACAATACAATCAGCCCAGATTATTAATCACATAATCAAAAAGAAGTTAAGAGTGAGGCAGTGTCAAAATAATAATAAAAAAATAAAAAAATAATAATAATAATAATAATAATTCAACACAATGTAACTCAAAACATCTGGGCAAGTTCAATATAAAAAACACTTTCTTTTTTTTCTCCTTCTTTATTGATAATAAAGGGGTTTACAAAGCAGCAGAATTAATAACACAAAAAAGTAGCAAAACAGACAAGACAATAATGCCAGGGTGTTAAATAGCAAGCAGAAACAAATCGAAAAGCAAATAAATAAATAGAGAGTTAACTCAGGAAGATATTAAAGTCCATTGTCTTTATGGCTTTTCTATTTTTTGAATACTGGATAGATCTAATATATTGTTTAAATTCCTCTTTAAAGGCTGAAAAGTGAGGTTTCTGGTTTGAAAATTTAGACTTATGAATATGATATTTGGCAACTAAAAAAATTAGATTGATGATTTTTTGTTTTATTAGTGGGATAAGAGAAGAATCCAAACAACACATTTACATAAGTAAGGGAAAAGCCATTGAGAATCGTTTGGGACATAAACGAACAAATATCTTGCCAAAAAACACATGAGAAATTGCATGACCATAATAAATGACAGAGATCTTCTTCGTGGGGTTGGCAGAATGAACAGTTTATGTCAAAGTCTCTTTTGTATCGTTGAAGGAAAAACTTGCAGGGATAAAAACGATGGATCATCTTAAAAGACACTTCTTTGATCTTATTAATAATCAAAGATTTAGATGTAAGACACCAGATCCAGGTTGTGGGCAAAGTTATTCCAGTAAGAGATAACGTTTGGAACAGATGGATGAAGGCACGTACATCACAGTTGTTCTTTCGCCTTTTAGTGGAAAAACAGATTAGACCAACATTAGTGTCAGCAGGGTCTAGACCTGGTGGAGTCAGAACAGAAGTTACAGAAGATTTCAAAAGCATTATAACACCAGACGGGATGGCATCAAAAACAAGCGCATATTCCTTAGGTGGTATTGGGAGACCAAACTTTTCTAGAAGTTCAGAATAAGACATTAAGACACCATAAGGTCTAAACAGCTGCTGAACCAAGATGATTCCATGTTCAAACCAATTTCCCAAGAATAAAGATTTACGTTTGTACAGAATGTCTCTATTATTCCAAATATGATATCGATGTTTGTAAATTAGAGACCAGGAAAGAAGCATTTGTTTGTTTAAATTAGATTTATGGGCTTTATGGGGAGTTTTTCAATCTCGTAGTTGCAGAGAAGAATAAAATGAACGCCACCAAGTTTTGAGAATAAATAGTTTGGTATAAAATTCCAGATTGAGAGTGATTTTTTAAAGAAACTGTTTAATCCAATTAATTTTGAATGAATTGTTTAAGGTTGAAACATCAAGAAAACTGAGGCCACCAAGTTCAAATGAGTTCAGTGGGATTGATTTTCTGATATAATGAATCCTATTTTTCCATACAAGTCTGTAAAGCATTTTATCAATGATGTCAGTCGTTTGTTTATTACAGAGAAAGAGACAAAGCTAGATAAATTAACCGGGAGATGCCTCCTGCTTTTGATAACAAAACTCTTCCTTGAATTGATCAATCTTTTGAAGCCAAGAATTTAGTTTCTTTCGAACATTTTCTACAATAGGGTTAAAGTTCACAGCACTTCTAGAATTTGGATCTTTGTTGATCTTTATGTCGAGTCTTTTACAGGAATATTTTAAATGGAGGATGCATTACAATTTTTAAGGGCTAAAAGTTCACATTTATTAATGTTAAGGTAGAGTCCAGAGGCTCAGGAAAATTGCTCAACTGCATTAGGGTAAAACACACGTTTTAATATCCGGGTCAATGGATCTGAAGAAGACTCACACAACTGGCTCCTCGGGTTTCTAGAGCCCACCCACTCAGGCTTGTGATTGGTTACTCGCGTTCGAAGCTGCCAGCTCATTGGCTGAACCCGCCTGCCCGTCGATTTGACATCACCAGGTGGCTGCGTGGGGACGTGGAGAGGAAGTAGTAACACGCCACTCAGGAAGAGTGCAAGCCATCATCATTTGGAGTATAAACGTTCAAAACAGGCGCATGTTCTTCTTTCTTTTAATGTACCTTCAGGCACAATGAGTGTTGGGTTCATTGGAGCAGGGCAGCTGGCGCAGGCTCTGGTCAAAGGCTTCTCTGCTGCAGGTAAGTCTAGACTTTGGCTTTTTAGACGTTTTCACTTGTATTTTGTATTTATTTTGACGTGTGAAGATTGCGATCATGCACTGACGTTGTGTCTGGCCGTCCTTCCTCTCCCAGGCGTGATTGCCACCCACAGAATCACAGCCAGCTCTCCAGACACTGAACTGCCCACCGTGCAGCAGCTGCGGGTGGGTTGATGCACATTTACATCCCTTCTTCATGTTCATGAATCTCATCGCCTGTCAGTTGCTTCACTTTTATTGCAGCATTTGAACTGTAGTATACACGCACAGTTCTGATTATCAAACTAAAACAGTTATTAGCCATCAGAAAGGTTCAGAGGCTGAAGCTCTGATTTGGTCTAAAACTAGCCTTGATGAGACTCAGATCTTTTCTGATAACAATCTATCTAAACCTCAGAAATACCATCTAAACCTCAGATGGGATTTCGATCGATTTTTTTTTTTTTTTTTTTAATGCTCCCTCTTTGTTTCACCTGTTTAGCAATATTTTACTCCTATTTGTTTGTTTTAAATCTGCGCGAACCACAAAACAACTGGCTTAAAATCATCCATCTCATGTTCTGAGTATTTATTGAACTAATTCTAAAACACACATACATTAATACAACTCTTAGATCATAGGTCTCCAACTCCAGTCCTCCAGGTCCGGCATCCTGCATCCTTTATATGTGTCCCTGGTGCAACACACTTCATTTGCGTTTCACCTATTTTTCTTAAACGTCTGTGTCCGTGTTTGGGTTCTTTCATTCATACAGAAGATGGGCGTGAACTTCACCACCAGCAACAAGGAGACCGTGAACAGAAGTGACGTCCTCTTCCTGGCTGTGAAGCCCCACATCATCCCTTTTGTTCTTGATGAGATCGGGCCCGACATCGAAGATCGGCACCTCATCGTGTCCTGCGCTGCAGGCGTCACCATCAGCTCCATAGAGAAGGCAAGCATTTGCAGTGACATTTTTGTTTTTTGTTTTTATGCGATTCAAATCACCTTTAATGAAGATTTTTTTTGTAATTTTTTTGGTATCCCCTCACAGAAGCTGCAGCAGTATCGTACTTCTCCAAAGGTGATGCGCTGCATGACCAACACTCCGGTGGTGGTGCGTGAAGGGGCCACTGTCTATGCCACGGGTACGCATGCAGAGTTGGAGGACGGGAAGCTTCTGGAGCAGCTGATGGCTAGCGTCGGCTACTGCACTGAGGTGGAGGAGGACCTGATCGACGCAGTCACAGGCTTGAGCGGCAGCGGACCTGCTTATGTGAGCATGCTCTTAGCTCTTGCAACTCTTAAAGTCTGGCTCCCCCCCTGTAATTGTATGTGTATGTATTGCAGGCTTTCCTAGCCGTGGACGCTCTTGCTGATGGTGGAGTGAAAATGGGCCTACCCAGGAGGCTGGCTGTACGCCTTGGCGCACAAGCACTGCTGGTAGGATCTCCTCCGATTTGACACTAAAGCCAATAAAGTTTGGCTGTAAACAGCATAGCTAATTGTTATTCCTTCTATTTAGCCTAGACCTGACTGAAAATATTAACAGCGTGAAATCAATTGCAGTCTTGTTTTGTCCAAGTATCAGTATCAGGTTTATTTGCCAATGTGGGTAAAAATGGACTAGGAAATTGTTCTTATATAACGATGCAGATAAATAAAATAAGATAAAAATGTACAAAACACCTATTTATAATTCCAATTTACATTTTACTCCGACTGTACCTGTTGATGTAAAAGAGTTTTTTTTTTTTTTTTTAAGCTTTAAAATACTATAACTTTTTAAAAGCCTAGTTGTGACGGTGCTGTGACTGGTTAGATTCTGGACGCTCATGAAGATGCAGAGCAATGTTGGTCTAAATATCAGCTTCTTCCTCTCTGTGCTGTTGCAAAGGGGGCCGCTCGAATGTTGCTGGACTCAGAGCAACACCCTGGGCAGCTTAAGGACAATGTTTGCTCGCCAGGAGGCGCTACCATCCATGCCCTTCACGTCATGGAGAGTGGTGGCTTCAGGAGCCTTCTCATAAACGCTGTAGAGGCCTCATGTGTCAGAACGAGGTAGGCAGACCAAAAGCATGACAGAATAAGAATATATTTTCCCCTGTTGCAATATTTATTTTCAAGTATATTGATTATAAAGTTAATATGAACTTCTGACAGCAGAGGGAGCTATAACCAGAAATAGTTTGAAGATCACTTTTAAGATTTTCCTGGATTTTAAAGTATCTAATTTCCTCCTGGAGTGACAGTCATACATCTTGTGTTTCTTATGCTGTGCTTGTATCTTTTATAAGGGAACTTCAGTTTTTGGCTGACCAAGAGAAGATCTCATCAGCCGCCATCAAGAAAACCACTCTGGATAAAGTTCTCCAGCAGCAAGGAGTCACTGATGATGCTGTCGGTGTCAGAACTCGTGGGCTCAGTATTTTTAACAGCACTAACCCCAAGAACAAGAAGAACTGAGCTTTTTTTTTTTTTTATAAACCTCTTTCTTTAGTATATACACTGTCTAGGAGCATTGCACTCATACTGGGAAGATTAAATCCGATTAAGTTAACTACCAGGAGGCTCTGTGAGCAATAATTTCTGCTGCGATTTTTTTTCTGAATTGATTAAATAAAGTTAAACCAGTAGATTTTGTATTTTGTCTGGAAAATTGTGTGTCCCCTTTAAGCACAATCTAATTTTTAATGGCTATCGAAATTACTTTTAAAATATTTTGCTCTTAATATTTTAAATGTTTTGTTGTTTTTTTCAAAAACTGAATACAGTTTTTTTTTTATCTATGTAGAAAAAAAAAAAATTTTTTTCTTGATTTGTTACTTGCAGGTTTGGGTTGTAATGAACTTCAGGTGGGATTTTATAATGAGATAAGCTAAAGTGAGTTAGTGTAATTATATCCAGTTTTAAAAAGTGAAAGTAATGACACAATTTATTTTTGATTAGACTTAAGTGAATCTATGTTTGCTTGCAAAACTAAAAAAGTTAAAACAAATATCTTTACTGTCATGTTTCTGTCGTCAAGGTGCCTATTGATTTTACAAAACATACATTGTCTGGTTTTCTTGGCAGTGTTTCACTAGAACTTAAATACTTTCAGCACTTTTTCGACTAGATGGCTGTTAAATGCAATGTGTGTAAAAGAAGTTTAACACAGGGTGTTGCATATGAAGCATGGATAATGCAGAAGAGACAAAGAGTGATGGTTTATTGACTCCAAAGATTTTTAAAGGGCCTATCTGATGTGTTTAAGCGATTCACTGTTTACATTACACAGAGTGATGAAAAGTTAACTTTTGTCGAATTTAAAACAAAGCTGAGGAGCTATGAGAGCCCAGAGAAATTCAGTGCATCTAGCTCAGGAGAGGTCAATATGATGAAAGTCAAAGGAGGCGACAATTGGAGACCAAAACTCAACACCTACACCTACGGACAGAGTTGCCACAAGGTCTCAAACTGTCAGGTTGAAAATGCGGGACAAGGTGAAACGAGCCGTGAATGAAGAGGATCACACGTTTGCATTCAGTGTGCAGCTGGATGCCACCGTGGTCACCACAGTGTAAGCAAAAGGCCTCATGGTTGACTTAGGAGCGATGGAACACATCATCACGGACATCAGGCGCCTTCAGAATTTTAAGCCACGGAGCCATATACTGGAGTTGGCTGATGGAGAGCAGGCCACCAGGATTGTGCTGAAGAAAGGCAACGCTAAAGTGTGCATGAGAGACAGTAAAGGCCATGATGTGGAAATCGTGTTAGAGGAGGCGCTCTACATCCCGTCACTTTCCCAGGACATATTTTTGGCCAAAGCGGCAACTGCGCAAGGAGCAACAGTTAACTAACACACAAGACAGCAGATTATTCAAGTACTTTGTAAAGTCAGCCTGACAAGTGTGAAGTGTGGTATGACGTCCAGACATGGCATGAAATATTGGGTCACTGTTAATTATGACTAAGTGTTGAAACTAGAAAGTGTCACAGAAGGAATGAAAATTAAAGGAAAAAGTTAAAGGTCCAATCTAAAATGTAAAGTGTGCATCAAAGAGGAATTTGCGCAAATTAGGAATACAGACCCAGAGGTAAAAGCTAAAGATGTACTTGAGCTTGTTCATGGGGATCTGGCTGGACCTGTAGAGCTGGCAGGAAAAGATGGTTTCACGTTTGCTCTAGCATTTGGAGATGACTACTCAGGCGCAATGTTAACATGTTTTCTAAAAACTACGAGTGATACTGTTAAAGGAAGTTTGCTTGCTGATTTTGCCCCTTATGGAAAAATTAAATGCATATGGTCAGTTAATGGAACAGAGTTCACAGCTGCTGTCTTTCAGACACTGCTTAGTCAAAATGGAATCATAGATGAAACCTCAGCTCCTTACTCTCCCCATCAGAATGGGACAGCAGAGAGAGCATGAATAACCTTGTTTGTACAAACAAACCATATTATTCGTTTAGAGGGAAGAAGCCAGACTTGTCTAAAATGAGAGCTTTCAACTGAGAATGTTTTGCTTACAAATATGACAAGAAAAGCCCTGCATTTCTGATTTCTCTATCCTGACCCAGGGAAAGTGTTGAAAAATGTTGTCACAAAGAAAATGAATGAATGCGACACTCAGACATGTATGATGATTTAAAATGTAAAGATAAAACTGCAATCCACCCTTTAAAACCAGATTGGACTAATGTTACCCCTCCAGAGTTAAAAGAGGAGGCATGTGAATCTGAAACTAACTTAAAAAGTAAAAATGACAGCAATCATAATACTCGGTATCCCAAAAGAGCTCCTCAATATTATACTGACTATGACTATAAAGCTAAATTTCACGAAGATCAGGCATTGACAAATATCGATTATGGTTATCGATTGACATGCGATGTCCCCCATACACTGCAGGAAGCTTTAACGTATTTAAAATCAGAGCAGTGAACAGAGGCCATGAAAGAAGAAATTGACTCTCTTATAGAGAATGATACTTTTACTTTGACCCCCTTACCTGAAGGTAAACAGTGGGGGGCAGATGGGTTTATGCCATCAAAGAAAATCTAGTTGGGACGATTTACAAGGCCAGATATGTGGCAAAGGGATTTAGTCAAACAGCTGGTCTTGATTACAATGAAACCTTTTCACCTACAGCTGATGTGACTTCGGTACACATTTTGATGCAGGTTGAAGTTCAATATAATTTAGATCTGCATCAGATTGATGTTCAAACTGCATATCTGCAAGCTGCAATAGATTGTGAAATTTATATGGAACAGCCAGAAGGATTTGAGGTAAAGTCAGAAATTGGTAAACTCAACAAATCACTTTATGGCCTGAAGCAATTGGGACGAAATTGGAATAAGATGCTCCCCGATTTCCATATTGAAAATGGTTTTGTCCAAAATACAGCACACTATTGTGTTTACAGTAAATAATCTGAAAATGAAAGCGTGATATTGCTCATTTGGGTTGATGACCTTCTTCTTGCAGCATGTGATGGTCACATCCTTAAGAGTGTGAAGGAAATGTTGAGTACAAAATTTAAAATGAAAGATCTTGGGAGATCGAGGGGTGAACCTGTTGATCTAAAAAGATTTTGTGACATGGTTGGAAAATTTAACTTATGTTGTGACATTTACTTGACCAAATTTAAGTTTTTTTGTCAGTAAATTGTCACAATTTAAACCTAAACAACAACATTGGGTTGCTGCTAAACATGTGTTGCAATAATTAAAAGGTAGTGAAACATAATGTCAATTTTAAACGTGTGGCCTACAGTGATGCAGACTGGGCAGCTGATCAGAGTGATTGGCGCAGTTTAACTGGGTACTGCTTTAGTTTGTATGAAAATGGACCTCTTCTTTCCTGGAAATCAAAGAAACAACCTACAGTAGCTTTATCCACATGTCAAGATCAATACATGGCTTTGTCAGCAACTACACAGGAAAGCCTTTATCTTGTTCATGTGTTGGCTGGGATGGACAATGAACTAGAATATACACCCATTACTATCTTTGAAGACAATTAAGGTGCTATTGCCATCTCTAAAAAAGCCTGTATGATGCCAACGGTGCAGGCATATTGACATTCTTTACCACTTTGTCTCAGTGATTGCAAAATAACGATTGACTACTGCCTTACAGTTGGATCGGTGGCGGACCTTTTAAAAACAACCTTTTGCCAAAGCAAGAACGGACAAATTTGTAATTTTTCAATTTGGTGTTTGAGTATTTGTATGAAAAAAACGGTTGTTTTGGTTGTTTGTATGTCATCTAAGAACAAGTGGTGGTGCTGACATGTTGTTGTTCTTAACTGACCCGGTAACATATTTGTGGGGTGTGGGCGGGCTTTCACACCGGTGTGCAATTACAATAAAATGCTGCAGCTCATTGACAAAAGTGATGCATGCAAGCCAAACATAATGTTTGCCCTCTTTTTACCCACATGTCTAAACTCAGTACCTGCAAGCTTGGCTGGGCCAACAATAGTGACGGCAGCATCATGCTGTTCCTGTGGTGAGAGCACAAAGCAGTATGTGGCCATGCAGTCGAACACAACCCTCAAGTTTTTCTTTTTTGGGTGGTACACCCCGCGATATGGGATGAACCACACTCTTCCATCACTGCAATTCAACTGCTCATCTGGAACTCTGATGGCGTAGCCTTTGTCCAGGATGTTGTCCATGAAGCTGAACTGGAAAGAAGTCTGCATTTCTTTTGAACTTCTGCTTCAAGGAGTTGAGCCGTTGCTCAGCTATACCACGGTTGCATCGCATCTTCACAGAGTCTTCCTTCAGAGGTAGCTTAATGGTGTAATGACCATCAGTCAGATGTGCTGAAGTTGCCACAGTGTGCATAAACTGCTTGTCATGTTGTGATGGCTCTTGCTTGCCGTTATCATAGTGACTCATCAACATGTCTTCTATGCTCATTACAGAGATGCGGTTCACTAAGAAACTCTGTCTCTCAGATTCTTTCTCTTGGCCCCTGCTAATGGTTCTGTTGACTACCCACTTTAGAGGAGTCTTCACAGCATACAGACCTTCATTTCGGCTGTTAATAATCTCCCATGGCTCCATAGCGTTGTGAGAATAGGAACCAATGATAAGGCAGATCTCTAATTACAGTATTGGGAGATGGACTCGGTGCAGGAACAGAAGAACACTTCTCCAAATTTTTCTTTTGTAGCATGTTGGTTCTCTTTGCAGGTATGTCTGGGTGCGTATAAACATTTGTTAGCTTGATGTAGTTTTGTCCATGTCAGCCACACACCTCCAGATCTGTTCATAGGGGCTCATTTTCTGTTCCTGTGACATGGTGTGAAGAATGTACTATGTCTTTCTTCCTTGGATGCTCAACTTCTTTGCCAAGTCCCCCTTTGGTCTTTTTGTCTTTTCTTTTTTTAGTTTTTTTTGTTGGCGGTTTGACTGGTAAGGAGTGTGGATCACTTGACATAAATAAAATAAAAAAATGATAATAATAAAATAAATAAATGAATAAATAAATAAAAATTAATGAATGAATTAATGAATTAATTAATTTAAAAAAATAAAAAAAGTTATGCCTACATCTTATCCTATATGTTAAAACTCTAAATTATTTCCTATAAACTACACCGTTTAAAAAAATAAAATAAGACCTGGTATACTTTATTTCCTGATATCTAACCTCATTTTCATCTTTCTTAGGTTCTCAACCAACTGTTTTCTCTGTCTCTGATATTTCCTACAGTTCAAAACAACATGTTCTATTGTCTCTTTTTCCCCGCACTCACATTTCCCTGTCTGATGTTTTCCCATAATAAATAATGTTTGCCTTAACCCCGTATGTCCAATTCTGAGACGTGTTATAATTGTCTCTTCTGTCCTATTTCTTTCTATTCTTCTCATTTCTCCAACTTTTCTTTGTATTTTATAAAACCATCGTCCTTTCCTTTCTTCCTCCCATAATTTTTGCCATTTCTCCTCCACTTTCTGTTTTATTATACTCTTAACTTCTTTTATGCCAAATGTAACATGAATATCAACCATATCTCTATCAACACTGTCCTTAGCTAGTCTATCTGCCATTTCATTACCCTTAACCCCATGATGTGCTGGTACCCATATGAAATGAAGTGTGATCCCCATCACATTGATTCTGTATATTGTTTGTTGTATTTCTATTAAAATTTCTGGTCTACTGTCCGACTGATTATTTAGCAAACTTTACAAAGATGAACTTGAGTCTGAGCAAATGATTGATTTTAATGGTCTAACCTCTTCTACCCACTGAACTGCCAAAAGTAAAGCAAGCATTTCACCTGTATAAACTGATACACCATCACTAACCCTTTTCCCTACTTTAATATTAAATTGTGGAACAATAATAGCCATCCCTATCCTAATAATTATATTTTTTGATGCATCTGTATATATCTGTACATAACTCTAATATTGGTTTAGGTGTTCTTGTACACTATATTTATTCATCATAAAAATTTCATTTTTATTCTTCTTCTCCAAGAACAAAAAATCAATTTTAACTTCTGGTATTATCCAAGGTGGTACTGTGTATAATGGAACTATTTGACCTATATTTAATTTATCTAACTGAAACTCATTCACTTTAGAAGTTACTGACCATCCAAAGCTTTTTATTTTCTCCTTATCCCTTTGTATTGTAATTACTTTTAATGTTGGATGATTATTTCTTTGTCCCTGTAAATTTGCCCAATAATTTAAAGAAGGCTGTTCCCTTCTAAGGTTAAGAGGCATTTCTCCCATCTCCAACTGAATAGCTGCTATTGAGGATGTTTTAAAAGCGCCTGTACAAATTCTTAAAGCCTGATATTGTATATAATTTAGTTTTTGTAGATTTGTATCAGCTGCTGAATTATACACTGTACATCCATAATCTAAAACTGACCTAATTAATCCAATATAAATAGCTTTCAATGATTTTCTATCTGCTCCCCACTCAGTTCCAACTAAACATCTTATTATATTTAATAGCTTCCTACACTTATATATTATTTTCTTAATATGTTCCCCCCATGTCAGTTTTTCATCAAACCACAGCCCAAGAAATTTAAATTGTTTAACTCTTTCCAATTCCTTTCCGTATAATTTCAGTTTAATTTTCTTGTCTACTCGTTTTCCAATTAAAAAAGATTATTTTAGTTTTATCCACTGAAAACTTAAAACCCCATTTATATGACCATTTTTCTACCACTGATATTGCCCCTTGAAGTTTCTTTACAATAAACTTTAAATTCCTTCCTCTTTTCCACATTGCTCCATCATCTGCAAAAAGTGAAAAACCTATTCCACCCTCTACTTCCTTAAACATATCGTTCACTACTATAGAAAAAAATAACGGACTTATTATGCTTCCCTGAGGTGTCCCATTCTCTATATTTACACTTTCAGAAAATTCATCCCCTATCCTCACTTGTATTTGTCTTCCTTCTAAAAAATTCTTAATCCATCTAAACATCTGTCCATTAATACCCATTCTTCTAATTTTAATTAATAATCCTTCCTTCCACATCATGTCATACGCTCTTTCAATGTCAAAGAAAACAGCTACTACACTCTCTTTATTCATTTGAGCCTTTCTGACCTCGTTCTCTAAACATAAAACCGGATCCATAGTACTTCTTCCTCTCCTAAAACTACCCTGATATTCTGATAAAAGGTTTTTATTTTCCATATAATATAGCAATGTTTCATTTATCATTTTCTCCATTATTTTACATATATTGGATATTAAAGCTATTGGCCGATAATTTTATGGTTTTGATTCATCTTTTCCTGGTTTACAAATAGGTATTTTTACTGCTTCCTTCCAAATTTTAGGTAATTGACCATCCTCCCATATTTGATTATACAATTCCAATAATACATGTTTAGATATTTCAATTAAATTACTTATCATCACATAACAAACCTGATCTTTTCCTGGAGCAGATAATTTATATTTTTTAAGGGCCCTGTTCATCTCTGATACTGTAAACAACATATTCAGTGAATCATTTGAATCTTCCACTTTCTCTAATAACTCCTTATTCTCTAAGATTGTCTTTTCTTGTCCCTTTTTCTTCACTAATATTTTTGGAGCTAGGAATTTTTACAAACACATTCACCAACATTTCTGCCTTCTGTTTATCTTCCACTGCTGTCATTTCTCCATTATTTAGAATTGGATATCCGCTAGTTCTGTTTATTCCTTTCATCCTTTTAATCATTGTCCAGACTTTAGAAATGTCTGTTTCTCTTCCAACTTAATTATACAAATTTCTCCAATAATATCTCTTTGCACTTTTAATTACTCTTCTTAAATTTGCTTGTAATTTCTTATATTCATTCAAATTCTGAAAATTGTGATTTCTTTTTAATAATTTAAAAGCTTTATTTATTTTCTTTATAGCTTCAGTACATTCTGTTGTCCACCATGGTACCAATTTCCTTTCCTTTTCCGCACCTTTCATCCTTATAGATCCTTATGAGTAGCTGCTTCTAAAATAGCATTACATATAGCAAGATTTAAATCATCAATGCTACCAATACTACTTTTATCTACGTTTCGTATTTTTATTTCACTAATATTCCTAAATGTTTCCCAATCTGCAGATCTGAAACACTATCTCCTTATCCCATTTATACTATATCTGTCTATATGTAACTTTATTTCAATTTTAATTGGATAATGATCACTTCCTATAGTAGTCTTCTTAATTACTTTCCATAAACACATACTTGCTATTGAATCTGAAACTATTGTTAAATCTATTGCTGATTCTGTTATCTCTGACATTAATTCTTGTTCCACTCCCATCATTTAAAACTACTAAATTTTTAATATCCATTATTTATTCAATTATTTACCCATTTTGATCATTATGATTGCTCCATAAAGAACTATGTCCATTAAAATCACCACACCAAATCACTTTACCCTCTAAATTCGTTCCTAGTTCCTCCATTAACTCTAATGTAAGTCTTTTACATGGGTTATAAAAATGTATTATTTTGACTTTTCCATTTACTGTCCATATTTCAATAATAATATATTGTAACTCTCTTCCTTTAGCTATAACTGTATATTTAATACCCTTTTTTATAAATATTATACACCCTCCTCCTGATCCTCCCTCTCTATCTCTTCTAAAACTTTCATATCCTTTAACAACAAAATCAAGATTTGGTTTAAGCCAAGTTTCTTGAATACAAATTATATCAATATCTTCCTTAAAATCTTTAATAAATCCCTTAAACTCTTGTCTATTAGCAATTAGGCTTCTAGCATTCCACTGTAAGATAATATAATAAGAGTATTAATAAGTGTATTATATATATCTCTGTTAATAAAAAATTAGAAAAAGGATTATTATTAAAAGGAAATTTCAATTTAAAGACATACAATCCCCGCTAATTTAGATGAAGTAAATGTTTGTATTGCTCATATCACCTTTTGGGAACCAACCTAAAAATTATAACAATAAAATATTTTAATGTTTTTTTTCTTTTGAGGAAACTAGACCTTTCATGAATGGAGACACGTGACCAAACACGATGACGTCATGCGTCGGCAATCAACAAGGGGCGCACGAGCTGTTAACTGTTCATCTTTAACGGTTCTTTTTTGTTTTTATACTTCTCTGGTGTTTAAGCTAAAGCGAGATTCATTTGTGATGCTAGGTCCTGCCCGCCGCGGCTCAAGAAGAGGAGCGACGTCGTTTTGAGCTCAGGTGGGTTCCGCGGAGAGCGCTGTTGTTTTGTTTAGTGCTGAGTGTGCAGAGAGACGCGCTAGCACAGCTAGCTCGTCAGGCTAACTCCCCGACAGCTCCACCAAACAAGCAGCTCTCAGACTAGCATGTCCGCCTCATAAGGCGTGGATTTATCTTCCCACCAGTGGATTTATTTTGAAACTTTAACCCCCCCCCCCCCCCTTCTCTTTTTAAAGCAAGCGTTGCTATGCTGTTGCTAACGTTCTCGTACGCTCGCGAGAAGCGAATAAAAGGCAGAAGACGTTGAGATTTGTATTTCTTTCTGTCTTTAGTCTCCCACCCAGCGTGGAGTGGCCCGCTGCCACGGCTGTGATGTGCGGGGATTTCCTCGCCCGCCTCGCTTCGCCTGGCTGCTGTTTGTAGGCGGGGGGTTGTTTTGCCACTTTCACACCAGAGCAGCTCGACTCGCGGAATGTCAGCTGCGTGCAGGCGGCGCGCAGCTTCCACCTTAAATTAGTTGTTTTGTTTTTTTCTTGTTTCTTTTTTGTTTTTTTTGTTTGGCTTTTGCCCATCGCGGCAGGGGGGGGGGGTGTCAACTCATGCGCTTCCTCGCCGGTCAAACCTGCTGCTTCATCACCTCCGTCGCGCGACAGGGAGTCAGAAGCAGCCAGATCAGGTTGGCGTGTTTTTCTTTCTTTCTTTCTTTATTTCTTTATTTTGAATGTCTGGTTGTTCAAAAACGGACTGCGATTCTTACAAATCCCGACACGATCATGTCGCTTTTGTACACGAATTTCATCAGCCAGAAAATCCCCTTCCCTTCTTTCTCCTCTCTCGTATTGAATCGCTCCACCTGAAGTGACAATCTTAATTAATTTAACCTCTACATCCTCTCCCATTTCATAGGTAGCAAAGATCGATTTATATATACATTTATATACATATAGACGTTTTTTTTTAATCATGCCGAATCATCAAATGCTGTATCTTAGAGGCTCTCTTAGTCAGAATCCACCCCGAAATATGGCACCACTGGACAAAGGTCTCCTCGCCAGGAGAGAGTCGATGTTTTATCCCCGAGCCTGTAGCTGTTGGTAGGAGGAGGAGGATGCAGATATGATCGCCGATCTCTCATCTTCCTTTAAGCCATCAGCATCAAGTAATGATGACCCGTCGTGCAATTTATCACCGGCCTCATCAACACTGAGATTGTCTTTTTTTCTTGTCATGATTTTACATCAACAAGTACATTTTAGAGTAAATGCCAATGTGTCAACCTGCGTTTTCAGGAAACGTTTAAATCTGCACAATAAGCAAATGTTATGTTTTATTATTGCTATTGAAATTGAATTCTGTTTTAAATTGGGTCAGGTTTAGTTGACAATAGTATTTAAAAAAATAATACCTGTAGATGTTTATTTTGTCTTATATTTACCCTCCCTGTGATTAATTTAAGATCATCGCAGCACCTAATTGCTCTAATTTTGGGATGACAGCTGCTCTTGTTTCCCCGAGTGTGACATGATGACATTTTCTGCCTATTAGAGCTTAAAGAGGGGGTTGCAGGTAATGAATTATCCATGGACGGTCTCTGTGCAATTTTCAAAAGTCACCTTGGAAACTGTCGAAGCCCATGTAGACCGGGCTAAAACACGCATAGAAGTTCCCCAATTCTTGCACAGATATCCCAACTTGTTTCATCATCTCTGCTCACGCGGGAGAGGGGAGAGCATTGAAGTGTGTTTAGCAGGCCGGGGCAGTCGCGCGTCAGAAGCTCGGCTTTGCAATAAAAACGTAATGCTTGCTGCCCGGTCTCTTTCCCTGCAGGTAACGAGGTAAGATGATGGTCCGTAAGCGTCAAAGTAGCGATCTTACATCTAAGATCAGCTCTTAGACGTAAAGCTCTGTGTTTGTCGAGGTGAGCCGAGTGCACAGCTCATGCCCAGTGGCGTAGCTGGCAGTGGGCACGAGGCGGAGGGTGGAAAGGGGATACGCGAGGTTGACGAAACACGAGGCAAGACTTAGCTCTGCGCAGAGAGGTACAGTCTGGCCACCAACCCCGCCGAACAGCCGACTAGGCTGCGCTTTGGGAGCCGTTGCGCCTATTCAGGACAATTATTAGCCCCCAGAAAGGAACACAAATGCAGGATTTGTCCACAGAAGCGCTGCATAAGCTGCACAGGGAAAGAAAAATGCCTCGGAGGAAGGAAGGGAAAAGATCAATATATATATTTTTTTTATTCAGCCCTTTCTTTTTTGGATGGGGAGGGAATATTGGTGATGAAACCGCTTGCAAGTGTGGTGGGGATTAGGATTGCTAAGCATTGCGATATGCCCCCCCCCCCCAAAACCCTCTCTTCACTCCTCAAAGTGATACTTTCATCCAGATAGTCTGAAAAAGTGTGTTTGATGGATTTCTTGGAGCTTGACTTAGACATGCTGTGTTCATTAGGGCGCTCTGTTTACTCAGAGTTTAGCGGAGTAAACGTGACGAGCATAAGCCTGCGTCTTTCTCATGGCTAACCCTTCATACTTTATCTTGACTATAGGTCTGCGTGGAACAGATCAGGGGGAACTAAGTATTGAGGGGGGGAGTGACAAAAATCCCTGTAACGATGTTAGGAAAAAAATGATAAACGTAACAGCTCAATGTTAAATCTCCCTGTTTTTTTATGTTTAGGTGCTCAAAAGAGAGACAAGTGGGACTATTTCTAGTAGGTCCCTTGCTGGATGTGTGAAGACTTTTCTATTCAGGTTAAGGATGGTGGGAGCTTGTTTTGATGCTGACACATTGGAGGATTGTGAGTTCTACTAACCGCTAATATTAACAGACTTCAGAGCTACGCTCACAATCACACTTTTCTTGGCCAGTGCTAATTTGAGTGCTGACCCACCAAATGCAATTTTGGACTGATTACTGTTTTTCTTTTATCCCTAAGAATGGTAATAACATCAATAATACAGTTTATTGATAGGAGGCTAAACTCAATTGAAGGGGTTAAAAGTGCTATGAGGAGAATAAAATGCACTAAAATGTTTTTGTGGTGTGTGGGAGGGTCAAGTGGCTTTTGCTGGTCTAAACAAGGTAGTTTTGAAACCTACGGGATCATTTTGTATTGCGAGACACAGGATAATGTGCTGTAGGTTATTCCAGACTAATAGGAGTTTCAAATTTGACTGAAACTGAAGGGATTGCAAGATTATCTCCATTTATGCATCAAAACGCTGCCACAAAAGTCTGAAATGTTATCAAAGCACGTGCTGCTAAAAATGAATCGGCAAAAGCTCAGTGGTAGAGAACCTGGATTCTTTGCTGCACGTTATGCGCATCCCTTTCTGCTAACCTTCCTGTTAAAAAAAGCACATTTTTAAATGAAACATTTATGTGTTTCTCGATTTCGGGTGCAAAATTAGCATCAAGTTGCAACCTCTGCATAATTTTATGCCAATCAGACTTCTCCCCGTCTAAACAGTCTCGTTCTGACCCGCTGCTTCGGATTCTTGTTTTTAACGACTATACACTTTGAAAATCACAATGATGCGCTGCAGCTTCTTTGATCGGGGACATTCTTTTATATCTAGGAATCTGAAGGTTGTCACTATTTATACATCAATGCAAAGTACAAAAAAAAAATCTCACTCAACCAGTTGCTGTTGGTTTCTTTTATGAAACTTTAGAGATGTCAGGAATGAAAAAACATGATTTTTTATTTTTATTTTTTTATGACCTACAGATAAAGTTGAAATTAAAAAGTTTAAACTTTTGCGTCTGTAAATGAGTTGCATGATTTTGTAAGCATCGATTCATTAATCACCGTGTTATTAAACTCCTAAAAGATGGCATTTATTGATACCCTAAATGTTTTTATTTGGGTTTAAAAATGCATTTGCACTAATATCAGGTTTACGTTTTGGAGAATAACCTGAAGGGAGTATGAATCTCTTCATCTAGGAACGTATTAAATCTGTGTGTGGATAAACACGTTTTTAGTTCGCTCTACATGAAGTCATGTAAAGAGAACTATTCTTGCTTTTTAAAATCATTTGTGTAGCTTTCATTTATGAAATGTTGCTAATGTAACTTCTGTGTTCAGTAAAAAAGGTTTTGCTGTCAGGTCAGTACAGTACATCTTCAAAAATGCCTATGCTAAAGTAAGCAACAGTGTTTTCCATTTTGCCAGTGTTGGTCGCCCTCAACCTTTCCCTCCTCTGCCAGATTATCACAATAGATTCTCCTCCTGTTTGAGCAAGTACTCCAGGCAGACACAGCTGAGGGTCCAGTCTTCTGTCGGCTGGTTGCTTGTACCTACGGAGCGGCCCAGCGTAAGAATGAATAGCGATAGCCCGAGTCTGGAAATAGATTCTGTATGACCAGAAAACATCTGAGAGTAAAAACTAGTCCTTTTAAATAAGCCTCATTTTACCAACGACTCTGGAGTGCACAAAAACGCCCCCGAGGGCGCTGATTCATATTTTCACTTTAAAGCAACATGAACTGAATGCAAAAGTCGAGAAATGAATGTTCCACATGCTTTAAAACAAAAACAACTCTACGCTACGTTTGTACCGTCTATATTTGCTTTTTGATTTTAGCAAAGATAAAATAGAAATAATTCTCTGGCTGCACCTCCATCTCTTTCAGCACTTTGCCCTGTCACACCAATCTTTTGAATAGCCTCCTTCCCTACATCCATTCAAACCTTTGTGTTTTATTTTTTATTCCCCATCCCCATGGCAGCTTCATATTCAACACGCTTTCACCAATATATCCACTGGCTCCACACATGTTTAAGCCGTCTCGGCCTTGCTTCTCTGGCTTGCTGTCAGAGGTTTTCCACCTGAGCTGTACCCCACATATAGTCAGGTAAAAACATATCTTTTTTAAATTATTTTAAACTAAGGTCTATTGATCAACTTCCATCCATTTTGAATAGAATTTTTAAAAAAACATCTGGATTAATAAGAAATATATAAACTAGAAGAAAACAATTTTCGGCAGAACCTTTTAATCATGAAAGACTAATTTGATCCCTATTTGGCAAGCTGTAATATTTTTCTGCTTCCACCATGGATTGATTTGAATCAATGCTTAAACTGGACCGCATATGTTTTGAATGGATGTCCTAATCAAATTCATCTGATCTGATGGCATTGAAATATATTAGAACTTCTGACCTTTAGTTCAGCTGGATAATATACAAGCTGTGGAAGTTAACCGGCCGTGTTTTTCCAGCGCAGGATATAGTATGTCGGTACTTTTTGTTTTTGTGAGACGTGGCGAAGAAAAAAACCAAAACCTCTTTCCAGAAGAGCTCCATGATCAAAAAATACGGGAACCTAAACTCTCAGCTGAGTTTCCTTTCCGTCTGCGCCGTTTTCAAAGGATCCACACTGGCAGCCATTCTAAAGCCTGTCACAATAATTACACAGTCATATTGTTGTCATTATTTGGAGCGATTGTCAGCGAGCTGTTTGTCGCTGAATTTTTATACATCCCAACGCTTCGGCCGTAGCGGCGGCTTGGTGTGGATTTAGGATTTTGTCGAGCTGTCTTTTGGTTCTGTCATGATAAGTGTAACAGTGAAAGAAACACAAATGCTGCTTCAGAAAAACATGGTGATTTTAAAGTGACATAAAGAATTGTAATGGCCATCACTACACTGCACAAAAACCATAATAAATCATTGTTCTTTACTACTATAATAGGATAAACGGTGGATAAGGAGTTGAAAAAACAATTTTTTAGTTTTCAAATGTCAATTTTAATTTGTCATTGCGGCGGTTAATCTCAATTGATATCAACAGAAAGTTATTAGATGATTCAATAATTAAATACGAGCATACATTTAAAAGGGGACTGGCGGATTATTTTGTGCATCATTGTTGCCACGGACAACATCTCACTCGCCGTCTGTTGGGCCTTCATCTCACGAGTTATGCAAACATGAAAGATCACATAAAAGTTTAAGAGGTTTTGTTCTGGGAGCCTCACCTCGTCGACAGAACACAGATGTGTGTTTCCCTCTTACTACGGGCGGATCACATTTCCACTCTGAAAGCAGCTGAATGATTCCCCTCTCTGCTGTTTTTGTCAGTCTTATTTCACGCTCTGAATACTTAGTAGTTAATGGCTCACCACCTCTCTTCCCCAATCGTACCTTGGCGTTGCTCAGATTCACTCACACACACTTTCCTCCATCCACAAGTTTACACCACTCAGCCCGTATCTCTTCTCCGGCGCGATCATAGGAGTCTGATTTTTAATTTGCAGTTAAATGCCTTCCGACACATGCAGCTTGCTTGATAATTGACTTAGCTCAGCTGACAGGAGAAATGATTAGATCTGAGTTTCTGGGAGAGCTTTTTGAATCTGAATTAGGAGGGAGGTGCCGAAAGTAGGGCCTCTGTTCAGGCAGGATGGTTCTTCAGGCGGGGGCGCTCATGCCGTACGCCTTCGATGTGTTAAATCATCTGAACTCCAGGTACAATCGGATAAGACCTGGAAAATGACCTTGAGATTAAAAAAAAATGTGACTCCTAATGAGAAAAGTTTTGCTTTCCTCAGTGTTTGTTGTTTAGTGTGATTTTGGTGACACCATGCTTTTCCTGACAAATGAATGAAAATGAAGTGAAAAGCATAGACTGTAAATCAAACAGCTGTCACTGTTTTGTACCTATGTAATAATCCTCCAAATCTGTGCTTAATTTACACCGATAAAAATGGTCTTATTGGCACTTCGAGAGGCTTTAGCGTCACCTTTTAATAAAACGCTTCGAAGTTAAACCTGGCCGTTTCAGAAAGTTAGCTTTCCCACAATCTTATGTCGGGCAAGGCACTGAACCTGACGCCGCCTACCTGTCTGCATCTGGCTGTACAAATATGTTGCCATTTGTGGAACAGGGTAAAGGTGACTCTGGTCTGAAAGAGCTTTAGTTTTTAGTAAGAATACTAGAAGAAAATCCCTCACCTTCACTCTTTTATTGGTGTTTATAAAGGCTTATATTTAAGATGGGGTTGGTTCAAGAGGAAACCACAATCCATTGAAATGGGCTGTTTAAAAACAAATATTAATATGCGATTGGTAAATATATGTGAATATTGAGCATTTTGTTGAGAATTTTAATCTTAATAATTTATCACATTGCATATTTGCCAAGATAAACAAACTGATAGGCGTAGGTATTGGTTATATGTGGGTACGAGCTGGTAAAGAAGTGATTAGACCAATCTTAGCAATATTTTATCATTCATCTCCTCTCTAGTTTTTATTTACCTTATCTCTGTTATACCAGATCAAAGTGTTGGGAAGCTGCTTTGCAGGAATAATCCTGTTTTATTTTAATTTTTTTATGTATATGTACGTTATCGGTCTTTTTGTAAATACCTTCGTAGTAGGTGATGTGAAATCCCCCACCTTAGCCGAGCAAATCCCGTATCCCCTCAGTCCTTGCCAGCCTCGTTTAGTATTCAGGCAGCAAGCTCCGTCGTAATCTGGATTCTGAGGCAGGTTTCCGGGGTTTTGTGTTTGCTCTCATGGCCCTGATAATCTCGTTACGCCGCTGTCAAGTGGAGATGGCTCTCCCCCCGCAGCCCCGAACCACCATGTGTGCCACCTCCAGTCCCCAGAAACGTAACCTCCGCCCTGCCCCCACCAGCCTGCCGCCATTTTGAGACAGTTGTTGATATAAGAGCCTTGAACATATCCTTGAAGAATCGTCTCTATTCAGCTTCAGAATCTCTGGTACCCCCCAGCCCCCCACCCTCCCCCTGTCGGGCTGTAAACGACAGGGATAAATATTCATGGTAGGGAGACGATGCACGGGAGCCTTTGCTCCAGATCGCCATCAGGAAAAAGTCCCCCAGCTAATGGTGTTCATCCATGGCATTCCCCCTGGAGAGATCCTGTGAAAGGGGGGATGATATCTTTAAGGCATGCCTCTGGCTTATAGGCAGACTTATCATGTCACATCAGCCCTCATTGGTTCAGATGTTTCAATTTCTCCTTTAATATCCATCCTAGAGTATGAACCCGATCTTACCTTTGTTGATTTGGATGAACAAAGAAAGCTTCTGATGGTTGACTTGCCCACTTTTTTTGTTTTGGCTCAACTTCACAACTTCTAATTGGCATTTTTTTGGGGTTTTGGCTTTAGCTGAGATCAGTGTTTTTTTAGTTTTTTTTTAACCTTAACCTGCTCTACTCAGGCACCTCCAAATGTGCCAACCAGGCATTTTACACAAGGTTTTTTTTTGTCTTTCTTTTCCTCTCCCTCTTTGTCTTTCTCTCACCGTTCCTTTTCTGTGGGTGACCACACTCAGCGTTTTTCTGTTTCCTGTGGGTGTGACGTCTGTCCTCCGCGAGCAATCAGCCCCTGATTTGTCAGCGTTCTTCCAAGCGATTCATAAAAATTCAGCAAGCATCCACACAAGACGTCTGTGTCCCTACCTGCAGTATTGAACTCAAAACCGTCCTGTCACCATCAAATACCTCACTTGGAGCAACTCTTGAAGTTTCCTTGTCATATCTGCAGAAAATTGTTTGTGTGTTTTCCTTCTCCCTGGCCTCTCTATTTGTGTGGATGCCTCTTTGTCTCGGTGAGGTATGAAATCCCCGGCAGTGGAAGGGCGCAGCTGTGCATTGGACCTTGTCTAAGTTCTTCTGCCATACCCTGTCACTGGTGGCCGTCTGTTGGCTGCAGCCTGCGCTGGAGTCTTTCAGCCTGGACACAATCTTTTCTCGGTGTCGCACGGTGAGCTCTCTGGATGGCAAGCCATGCCTTTGTGGAGCTGTCTGACATAGCGAGCATCTTCAACAGATGTCGTTGGATGAGATTCCAGCCTCACCATAACCGTGGGGGGGGAAATATCATGATTTTTATTTCATTTACATAAACATTTACGGCAAAAATATCATATTTAATTTCACTGGCATGACAGTGTCATTTAGTATGATTTCCCAGACAACGTACAGTTATAATCATATCTGTTATATAATCTCCTTTCATACTTTTAAATATTATAGTAAGTAAAGACATAAATACATTCCTGCTACCGTTACGGATCATTGCGTCAGGAAACGATTATTGTTTGACAATTAATCGTGGTATTTGTTCAGATAGCCACCCCGCTATTAGCTGCTGAATTGGAGACGACCCTCGTCCGTTTCCCTATGAAATCCATGTTTAACAGTCTGAGCGATGATGGGGAATAAAAAAGGAATGAATGGATTACACAGTTCCCTACTTGCCAGCGAAAGTGCAACTCTAATAAGAGGGATGCTTGGTGTGCTTTTAAATTTCACATTATGACTATATATGTGTTCATTTTTACCAAAGTTATTTTCAAAGGACCAAATTTCTCTTGATTTTAAGTGAGGAGGCGAACAGACTTGACAGCATCACGTAGGGAAGGGACGATGATCGGTTGATTCATGGGTCTAAAGAAGTTTTTCTGGAATCTCAGTAATATGACTTTAAACACTAGGAAAGGTACAATGGAAATGTTACCATACGTGGCAAGCAGCCATTTTTATCTCGATCAGCTCTGATCGGGGATTTTGCAGTTTATTTTTACTGTTCATTTTGTTCTTATGCATATTTCTGAGGCATCAACTTGCATCATGTATTTTACTTTTTTTCTAATCAGTCAAATAATATAAAAGGGGTAGGGACTTGTGCTCAGATGCATTAATAAAGATAATCTTGTCCTTGATATAAAATAGTCCCTGTAAAGAGAAGTTGTAATAAACAATTGGTCAAAATTGTAAATGTCAAAAAGAAGAGAGAAGTCGCTATTGGTCATGAAAAGCCTGATCAGCGCATTTGTAGTTTATTTTTTTCTACTTGTTCCTATCCCAACAGCTCTTGGGCTCATGCTCTCCTGTCTGTTTGTCCATTATCTGTGCATCATCAGAGGGCCCATTATCCCATTACGCCTGGCATCTCTGGTCCAAACGCTTACTAGGAATGAGTCACCACAAAGGCCTGTAAAAACTAGGTGTTACTATCAGACGACTATTCATAGCTGGGCCCATCAGGGACGGAAAAAACACCGCGTTTGAAAATGTCACAGACGGCGGGGGCAGATCGCATGCTTTTTATATCCCCGTCCACGTTACGCTGGGAGCCGGCTGTGTTCGCGGGGAGCCAGAGAAGGTTTCTCTGTTTGGAGGGAAAAGCATCAAAAAATTCCCGTCACAATCTGACCCCGTGTCATGTCCCCAGCCCCCGCAGCCGTGTCGTATTCAGGTCATTTTTTAACAAGCGTCTGTCTCTCCCTGTTTGGCTCAGGTGACCGCTCCACCTGTAGCTCCCCTGTCGTTGCCATGGTAATCTCCTGGCCATCTTATAGTGCACTTCAGAGCCGCGACTCATCCGTTTTTTCCCCCCTTCCTAGTCTTACCTCACCGAGCTTTCTCCACACATCATCCGTGACTGGCTTAATGTGGTTGGAGGCCAAAATACACACACACACACACACTGTAGCTGTAGCTCTTTGGACGATTCTTAATTTGGTGGGATGGCTGTCCGGGAAAAAAGAAAACGAAATAGATCGTGAGTTTATGTGCTCTGTAGTAATGCGGCTGGCAATGGAAATCAGCAGAAGCAACATGCTGGGTGGGTAGGTGGTCTGTGGCGGGTGCCGCTGACGCAGCCTTTATTGCCTGCAGAGCAAAACTTTGTGACGTTTAATTTTGATTTGTCTCAGGTTCACCTGGTGGATGGCATTCAGGCTTCTGTCTTTTCCACCCCTTGGTTGGGTTTTCCCACTCACACAGCTTCCCTGGGTTTTGCTTTCTTCTGACAAAACAAAACTAAACTGCACCGCAGCCCCGGGTTATTCTGGGCTCTGAACTAGTTACGTCCCTTTTATTGATTTGTGGGATTATAGCCGGGTTTATTCCAAGACAGGTGCAACCGTCTAGACTGGGTTGCCATGCGTGCCTGAGAAAAGAAACCTCCTCTGTTTCTTTAGATTTTATGAAGTGCTGCCAGCTACACTTAGTCCTGCATGTAAACCCCCGTAATCCCAGTAAAAGATGTCCTGAAAATGTCCTGTTTAAATTCAACCTGAGCTATGCTGGAGGCGGACATGCCTCGGGAATATTTGTTTGTTCTGACTGATGCAGGGAGAGCGCCATCGTTCAACACTCGCCGTATCACCGAGGAGAATGTCTCAAGTCCTTGACCTACTTTATATTTTTGGGTCAAAGTCATGCTGAAGCCTATTTGCAAGAAATATCACATTTTGTACTGTCTTTTGACAGGGGTTTTATGTTACGATTATGACTTTTCACAGAAAAGCCGGCGGTATACAGGTGGACGCTGCTGCTTTGGCATGAATACCATAAACAAAGGAAACAAGGCTTTAAAGGTAAAACACGTCTCATCATTTTTTTTTTTATTAGGATTGTGCATTACAGCAAAAACACACAATTGAGGTTTTCTTTTTTCTGTTTTCTTTGTGTGTATGTATGGACATCTTTTTCACCTTTGAATACTATTAGGCTTTAAACTATATCGAGTAAGTCTTTTAGCATTTTTGTGCCAGTAACAAATTTATAATGATTTTTTTAATACGCTATCAATTCATTTGGACAATAAGTGATATTTTTTACATGTGCTGAAAGTTCATACATCTTTAGATCTGACAAGCATATTAAAGACATACAGTTTATTATTTTGACTTTATTTGGAAAGAAAATAGATAAAATGATCAGACTCAAGATTTCAGCCTAAGTATTTTTGTAAAAATGAGATCGAGGGGAAAAACAAACGTGTTTGTTGTTATTCTGCTGTAAATAAAGTCTCATAAAAGAGGGTTAATCCCGAAGGGGTTTAACATTTCAGAACATCTTTGCACATTTAAATATATATATATATATATATATATATATATATATATATATATATATATATATATATATATATATATATATATATATATATATATATATATATATATAT
>JAVLVB010000791.1:1622967-1651380 GCA_032876305.1 Orestias chungarensis | reverse complement strand
GGGGGGGGGGGGGGGGGGGGGGGGGAGAGACTCGCATCTGACAGGCCTTAAACAGAACCCGACCCGTGCCAACAAGCTCCGCGTCAGGATGATCAAAAACGGACACCACCAGCAACACCGCCAGGCGAGCGCAGCCGCCGGGAAAGACGCGGCGACCACAACCGCCGCCTCCGCCTGCAGCCCGGACAAGAGGAGGCGAAGGATCCGCGTGTGGTGCGACGGCTGGTGAGTTGCTGATTGGATGGCTGGATTTGGCGTGATGGAGATTCCAGCAGCGCGGTCCCCCTGCTGGGACTGAAGTTGTCTCAGGCCTGGAGCTCCGGTCAGGCAGGCTGAGAGGAGACAGCTTCACATCTTATCAGCTCAGCGCAGGCAAAACTTTCAGCATGATACCCTGTTCTGAATGGGATCATCTCTTTTTTTGAAGACCGCAGTATTTTCACCTTTTTGTTTCCCCTTTTGCAAAACAATTGTGCTTTCCATCTTAGTAAAAACGTCATTATAACAACACATTATATAAGTTTTATTCTCTGCTGCCATTGCTAATAACACTGTTTATTGATGAGGTTATAAAGGAAGTATTAAGTTTAGATATCACAGGTTTTTGCAAAATAAATGCAAAATAACTTTTGAGGTGTTATTTTAATATCCTTCTTTGTGTGTTTTAATCACATCTGCATAGTGATTGCTTCTATACCTGTAGACATAACACATCCAAGAATGCAGTTGTTACATATTTGAATCTTACCCTACACAGCTGTTTATGCAATTTAAACATTAAACAACGAATTTCTTTGCAATTTCCCAAAACTTCTGCACGTTTTCATCTGCAGAATAAATATGATCAGTTTTAGTTTGGATAACTTTTAGGACTTTTGCTTCAAATGCCCGAGTAGGCTCAGTGCAGATTCTCTCAAGAAAGCAGCACCAACCAGAAATGCAAAGAAAAAAATAGGATTATTTCAATAAATTAAACCAATGTTCTTGCAAATATCTGTACAGTATAAAGAGTTTGTACTGGAGAAGCAAACGATTGAAGAAATCAGCACCCGTATTAGTAAAACATACAAAAAATACCCAGGCCTCGGTTAAGTCTGACTGTCGATTGGACCAAAGGTAATTAAGACAAAGATTGGACCTTTTCAGCAGTTGGCCTTTTTTTTGATTTGCTAGTGAATGTCCGCATCGACATCTTTAGAAGCAAGGCTGCCATCATATTTCTTACATTATTGTATCCTAATCTATATCTTCTTGTTTTGCTACATCTCAGTCAGCCTGTAAATTGTGCTCTGATTGCAACACCAACTATAATACAGACTTATCTTGAAAGAGATAGTGTTGAGGGCCTTGGGAGTAACATCTAACACATATTTAACAACTAAATATGTTCTTTTGATAGGCGTGGTGAAACGACAATCAAACAACTCCTCTACGTTTGCAAAAAAAATAAAAACTGCAGGGTTTCTAATATAACTGTCACATTATTACATTTCTGTCTTGCGTTAAACGGTAGACCGAGATGTTTGTGAGTACACAACACTGTCTTTTGCATCTCATGATACTGTGATAGTGTAATTTTCACTAAATACAGTGCAACTAGTGCAAGTTACTGGTTCTGTGTCCCTGGGCTGAACGTGTTTTGGTGTGAAAGTTGTCCCAGAATATAAACAAGACACCTTGTGAAGATGTTGTTCGAAACAACTCCCAAAGTGGAACAAGTCACGGAATTGATAGCCACTCAACAGAAAGCCGGCAATAGTCCTACAACAACACAAAGGCAAATTATAGTTTGCCAGTGCTCACAAAGATCTCAACTTTCAGAGACATGTCTCGTGGTCTGATGAAATTAAAGTCGACCTGCTTGGCCGTAATGAAGAACTGTTTTATTCTGAGTGGAACGCGTGAGCCTGCAGACCTTCTCAACTTCGAGGTACAGTGGCGAGAGCATCATGCTGTGTGGTGTCTCCTGCTACAAGGTAGACCGAAGCAGTTTTAACACTATATGTTACAAAAATCAATGAACATCTCAAAACACAGGACAGAAGGTGAAAGACTGGCTACAAATGGGTTTACTAAATAGAAAAAGGCAAAATCCAAAGCCTACAAAATGCCTTAAACACATAGTAAATCATTCAGTTCTGTCAGGGAGAATTAGGGGAATAAGTAAATATATGTAAACCTCTGAATTTAAAGGAAGTTTAAAAAATGTTTTACTTTTTCACTGGTATTTTTCTTTATTTAGAAAATACAAATACGCTTGGTTGTCCCTACTGACCTTAAACTAGTAATTTATGTCTGATTTAATGTGATTTCAACTATAGAGTTTTGCAGCTCTGAGGTCACATCCTCTCTCATTCAGTTAAATTAAATTTGCATCACCTGATTTACTTCTATCCAATCAGCTGTCAACTTCACACGTCTTGGAAGATAAATACAGATAACAATATTCTAAGCCTACTTGAATGCTGATTTAGAATGAATGTTGCCTTGCCTTGTTAGAAAACACACATAATGACAATCTTGTATGTGTGAAAACAATTTTTTTTATATGATGTGATTTGATTTTACTCCTTTCCTTCTATGTTTCCTTTACAGTTCTGCTGCTAAACCAATTACTTTTTTTGTTTCCATACCATCACAGTTCTTACACCTTTATGCTGACTTTGTTAAAAAAAAAGTTACAACAGGCAAACCAGAGCAATACTGTATGCAAACAACAACAATTCACTAGCATTTAAATAAAATCCTCTGGTTAAACGATCTACAAATGAATGAATCATCTGAATAGATAAATCCTGCAGCATCGGGACAGGCTTTTGAATTTCTATGTCTGAAGACCAGGATTATGATGCTTTTTCTCTTGTAGAATTCCTGCTATGTTTCGGTGGCAGCATATGCATGCTTCGACGGCATGTTGTGGAATATTTGGGATGCCGCAATATTAACCGGTGGAGTGAGCATGCAAAGAAAGCCAATGTCAACAGAGCTCATGCCATTAACCCCTCTAAACCCTCAGCCGCACACCTGCTAAGGCCTCCGAGCGTTTTTGTCCTCCCGCCTCACTCTGACTGGTCCCTTCGTCCTCATATGTGGCTTGAAAGGAAATTTCCAAGGAAGCGGTAGTTTGGATTAGTGCACATTCCGTTCCTATTAGTCAGTCATCAAAGTGGCCGGGTTAAAGGTCTGCTGTCGGAGACGAATCATCAACCTAGAGTTTAAAGTCCGAATTCACAATCGGCTGCGGTGCTTTGTACACATGAGACTGTAAAGACTCAGCCATTAAGCTTTGCCTTGCCTATTGTCTCCCAGGAGGATATCTGTGATTATTGTGAGACATTATATTTAACAGCCTAAATTCGGTCAGCCTGTGTTTCGGACACACGACCCAATAGTCCCTTACCATGTGCACACATGTCTGCAAAGGGCTTTGCCCTCGAGAAGCTTAGGTGCCACTTGGGTGTCTGCTAACAGGCTCCTCTAATTAAAATTTCATCATCTCCACGGTGATCTGCTCCTGATGCTTCCCTGCTAAAAAACACAGGCGGAGTAAGGCCACTCATTGGGCGTTGTGCTGGAATAACCCCTTAAACAGAAAGGTCCTATTTAACTTGGGGGGGTCCTTCATTCAAGTCACCTCTAAACACTTCATTACATTCCTCTTAGGCTGCTCCGTCACCTCAGCGCTCCTTGATCCCGTCTCGGTAGTTCGATAATGCAGGGAACATTCTTTATGTATACTCTTGGAAATAAAGGGACAATTTTCACCCAGTTATGATTTAAAAGCCTATTTTGTCTTTTATTGCTATTTTAAAGCTGCGGAGCAAAGCTAAGTGTTTGCAGCAGGATTGGATGCAGCCGTCTTCATCATGATCAGGCGCTGGAAGCACCACAAGCATCAATTACTGTCTATGCCTGGTTTGTAATCCAATAATAATAGTGTTGTTTTCCTTATTGATTTTTCTCTGAGGATGCTATTTATAGTGCTGCTCGTCCTATGCTGAAATAAATCAGGAGGACAGAAATATGTCCAATTATCCTGCCGTTGTTTCCCAACACATGGATCCAAATCCAGCGTGAAGAGACGATGAATATCAGCGTGATGTGGGCTGCGCGCGTTATAGAGCTAACGCCCATCTGTTCTGTTTCCTTGTGAGATTACTGTGCTACACTCTCGGTCTCTTATCTGTGCTAATCTAGTTACCTACAGACACTATCATAGCTGAGGATAGAGAGGCGGAATGGAGGCAACACTTCATCACTTTTAAGTTCACACACTTTATGAATTACACACTTAGTAATGATTGTATTTTTTTTTTTCTTAAACTAATGCAATCCAGGATTCAATTGTCGTACATACAAACGAAAATAAACCTTATATTTTGTTTCAGTGATCATGATTATTACTGATTTGATTATTTGTTAAAGAAGCTGGCTGTTCAGAACAGCCATGTATCCAATTGCTTTCCTGAAAGGTTGAGTGGAAGAACAAAGTGGGATGTGCAAAAGAAAGGGAGTGCGATGCACAGCTTGGTCAAAAGTTCAGAGAGGATTTTGCTGAAGAAGTCATTATAATAGAAACTTGTGGCGCAACAACAAGGACAGCCTTGGCTTTCGGGGGTTTGTCATTATTATTCTATTAATGTTAACCCAGCATAAACTATATAAATACATCCAAGACATGGGTTACAACTTTTCCTATTCCACACTTAATACTTCTAATGCCACAAGTAAAGCTACCTGGGTGTTGTTTGCAACTTAGCTAACATCACATCCATGATACACAGCTTAGTGCAGTATCAATGCAAGATGATCCCTGACTAACTGTTGCACACAAAACAATGTGATGACATAGATTTTACTAGTTTGACTACATTTATTTTTTGATTTTTTTAAAATTTGTCCTGGTGTTTTGTTTTTATTTAAGGAGCAAAAATAAATAAATAAATATGTTGTCTGAGTCTTGGCTGCTGTGGCTTAAAAGATCAAAAATGAAGTGAATCCCTGTGCTTTCTGTCATTTCCTCCCAAAAATCTTAACAACAATTCTATATTAGCTTTTACATTACGTGTGACTCCGTTGTTCTCGTGCTTTTTGCGTTCCAGCTATGACATGGTGCATTACGGCCACTCGAACCAGCTGCGACAGGCCAAGGCTATGGGAGATTACCTCATCGTTGGAGTGCACACCGACAGTGAGGCTAAAACAAATGCTTAAAGTTAAACCGACATCACGCTAAAGCGTCATTGTGTTAGCTTTGCATTGGTGCAGGCCCGCGCCTTGAGATGTGACAACTGCATGCTCGTCCAGCTCCTCTGATTAATTCAGAGTAAAAGTTTGTTTTGTTTTCATCAAACCAAGAACAAAAAAATCCTACTAAAGACATAATAGGAAAAGTCTGGATTTTTTAAATTAAAGTTCATCTGGATACAGGATGAATCAGAATTAGCTCTAAATATCGCATTTGGAAATCAGTACCTAAGAACTAAGCAGAATAGCTACCCAAAGTTTTCATTTATGCTCATCACGGTATTTGTAAAGCAAATTGCCCTTCTTTTGACAATTTCGGAACCTTTGTCTTAAGTTTTTACTTCTGATTCGTGGGCTTTGTTAGAAAAAAAGTGACAGAAAGTAAATGTTCTTGATAAGCTGCTTGAATGTTCAGTTAATTTTTTTAAGTGTTTTTTATTTATTTGCTTAATCTAATGTTTGAAGGTGAGATTTCTAAGCACAAGGGTCCCCCAGTCTTCACTCAGGAAGAACGGTACAAGATGGTGCGGGCCATAAAGTGGGTGGACGAGGTGGTGGAAGGAGCCCCTTACGTCACGACCCTCGGGACGCTCGACAAATACAGCTGCGACTTCTGCGTACACGGAGGTACAAAAAATCCTGTTCAGTAGCCTTAAAATCAAACAAGAGCAATAAGCAATGCCGTTATCGCCTGGATTCTGCAATTTTGTTTCAGATGATATAACACTAACCGTGGATGGGAAAGACACCTACGATGAGGTGAAGAAGTCAGGGCGCTATAGGTGAGCTTTTTTTATGTATTCAAAATAACGCAGGCAAGCTTTTTATTTGCTTTATTAACTTACATGTTGTTTTGGATTGTTGCAGAGAGTGTAAGAGGACAGAGGGGGTTTCAACTACAGACCTTGTTGGCAGAATGCTTCTGATGACCAAAGCACACCACAGCAACATTGTGGGTTTCTTACAAAACTCTGTTCTAAGGGCCCTAACCTGAGCAATTTAGCCAAAATGTTCTGTTTTCTCTATCATTTCAGGACAGCACAGACTACCAGCAGCACACAGACAACTTTGGAAAGGTAACTCTTTCTTCAACAAACTTCAACTGTTTGCTCACACAAGCAGGAAGTAGTAAATTATATTGGCTTATATTAAAGAACCAGTTTTTGTTTTAGACTTACCGTAGTTAATAAGCTATTTGTTGGTCTTGCCAGGAAACACTGAAAAGCAGCTCTGTACTCGGTTGAGCAGAGAAACTTAGAGCCACAAAGCTTTTAGTCTTATGCAGTTAAGATTCTCCTCTCTGTAAGACTAATGTCGGTCATTTGGCAAGGGTTGAATAAATGCATTCTGCAGTCATTGCCCAGTTTTGAGCTAGATTATTACCTTCAGTCAATTTAAAAGTTGCTTCACTGCTCTCCTCACTAGGTGGCAGTGTTGGAACATAGAGATTAGTGCTGGTCTGGGAAAGAAGATGGAATAAATGATTATATATGGTAAATAAAGAATAGAGTGAGGGGGGGGGAGTTTAAAAGACAGCACAATTCAAATGTTTTTCAATGTTCCCTTGATATTTAGTAGAATTAAAACAGTTTCTCAGGCTCTTCTGCAGCAAAAACACCACCAACAAGATGTTGCCACACGTGCTTCATATGATGTTATTCGCAAGCTTATAAACACCTATTTTGTCCCTCCAAACACCTACATTTCAGTCTCATCAGACCTAATCAGGACTGTTCCTGTTAATTACAATGATTCTACGCTCTGAATTTACAGAAAAAAGTACCATTTATATTCAATTGTAACCTCAGATCAAATGAATAATATTAATATTACAGACTGTTAAGCTAATAATTTTTAACACAGTCTTGATGGTTGTTACTTCAAATTTTAATTTTATTCGGACAAATATGTCTATTCTTATTTGCTTGAATTGTTTTTTATTTTTTTATTTTGCTTAATAATTTTGATAACTAATCGCGGATGCTGTTCTTGTTGTTTGGCCTCATGCTCAGAAGGGCCACAGTCCCTGGACCGGAGTGTCTCAGTTCCTCCAGACTTCCCAGAAGATAATTCAGTTTGCTTCAGGTCAGGAGCCTGAACCCGGAGACACCATCATGTACGTTGCAGGAGCCTTTGACCTTTTTCGTATCTTTTTTATAAAAACTGAACTTGACACTGCTTTTGTATCTCTTTTCATTCTGACTCTTTCAAGTCTTTATTGCCCAATTAATATTTGAATCTGTTGCATGCAATTACATATGGGACATATGGTGTTTGATGAAACAGGATAAAAGAGGAACAAAAAAAACCAACAAAAAATAAAAATCCATGTTAAAATATGTATGTTTTTTTAAATTATTTGTTTCTGATTTATTTTCTGAGAGATATTATTACATTTTAGCTTTCTTTTGAGTTTTTTATTATTATTTTGCAATATATCAAATATAACTTTATAATCAAAAATAACAATATGGGATTCCAGCTCTGAATCATATCTGTAAAACATTAGCTCCTTTTATTAAAACCGGCGATGTCCTTGATGGTTTCCTTGAAAGACATCGGCCATGTGGATTTCCTGGAGGCCGTTCATAAGCTTGCTGAAAAGCCATACATCATAGTGGGGCTGCACTTTGATCAGGCAAGGCTTTTTAAGCTGACCTTTTCTTTCAATCCAAATTAAAATCTGTATGATGATGTTGCGTTTGAACATATGTGGCATGTTTTAGTATATTTTCTTGTAATTTTTAGGAGGTGAATCGTTATAAAAGGAAAAACTACCCAATCATGAATGTCCACGAGAGAACACTCAGTGTGTTGGCTTGCAGAGTAGGTTCTCCTCATTTTTTTAATACAGCAGCTTATTCTGAAATTAATGTGAACATATCCATTTATCTGTGGATTTTATTTTTACAGTATGTATCAGAAGTAGTGATTGGCGCACCCTTTGCTGTCACCAAGGATCTGCTGGATCATTTCAAGGCAAGCCTGCAAATTGTTTTTACAGATTTCTTGCTTTTAGTCTATTCATGCTGTAAATTATGCACCTTTCTGTCTTCAGGTGGATCTTGTTTGCCACGGCAAGACAACAATCCACCCGGACAAGGACGGATCGGACCCTTACGCTGTAAGTCTTAAGCCACCCGCCCCACTTCCTGTCTGCCGAGATGATTATTTAAGGTTCTTCTGATCTTTTGGCTTTACTTCCAGGAGCCACGAAGAAGAGGCATACTTCGCACGGTGGACAGTGGGAACACCCTTACTTCAGATGCAATTGTGCAAAGGATAATTAAAAACAGGTGATAACGGGTGTTTTAGAGTGAAAGTCTAAATCTTTTTTTTTACTCTTCACATTTGCATTAATACTGGTTAATTCTTCTCTTTTGTTTTTTTGGTTCTTTGTGTTTCACTTTGTTCAATTAGGCTTCAGTTTGAGGCAAGGAACAAGAAGAAAGAAGCCAAAGAGATCGCCGTGATCCAGGCTATGAAACGACAGGAGGAGGAAAAGACTAAAGAAAGATCTCAAGCTCTGCTGAAGACATGCATTAACAAGCTACATTAATATAAAACGCCTGTATGACAAAATACAATCTTCAGAAGGAACAAAATCAAACCTGTTGTGGGAGCTTTAGGTGTTTGTGATTAGTAAGATAATCTATAAACCAGAACAAGGAACGTATTATGTACCTATAACTTCAAAAGTCTAATATATGCCTTTGGATATTTTAAACTTTTGTGATTTTCTTGCCTTTTTACTTAGAAACAAAATGCACCAAGAGTGCAGGATGAAGATGTGGGTCAAATATGTATGTATTTTGCAAAAACTAGAGATCTCTCTGAGCTGTTGCTGCTTTTTGCACAGCAATATTAGCATTGACTTATCAACTTGACTGAGTTGACCAGTTGGTACCTCTAGTTATTAACTGTGCCCTGACTGGAAAGAATAATCTGAACTGTTTTGTTTTATTAACAGAGTTGTTGTTTTTTATCATAAAACACTCTTGAGACCTGAAGGTGTTGCTTTCTGAGTGCACATTTTTTAAATTAAACCACTGCGATCTATGAAACGATACACAAGTTGGCTTAAACGTCTGTTTTCATTGCATTAGTCGCGATTAATGACATACGGTGAACTTAAAGACAAGCTATTAATTTATACTTCTCCTAAATCACGAGGAGTCGAACCTCCGTGGATAACAAATGGGTTCAAATAAAATATATTTTTTTGTAGAAGTATATTTTACTGCACTCCATTAGTTGCTGTAAAGATTGAAGCTTTATGTTTGAAAAGTATAATGCATCTTCTCGTCTAACTGAAATGTAATTAGTGTCATCTATGATCTTAATGTTACTGATCATTCCCAAGGGATATATTGTAAAACATAGTAGTTGATTGGATTTACAGTATTAATCCTATTAAAACAAAATAAATAAATCAGAAAGATGGTGTAGTGTTTTTCTTCCATTCTTGAACTATTATATAATGCATATTTAAGTAGTATATATTTACTCATACAATTAGACCTGAGTTCTAAGCATATTCTAGACATTGAGGGTCAATTGGGATCAAACTACGTTTCCAATTGGATTCATTCACCAAATGAATGAACTAATCTCTGTATAAATGCTGGCATACCATCCTATTGTCCTTCACATAAAATGTAAGCAGAGCCTTGATCTGTAAAGGGGGCTTCGTTTATTCTGGAGGAGTAGCTGAGACGACAACTACAAAAAAACTGGCCAAAGAGATGATGGAAATATGAATAACGTAATAAATATGAATATTCTAAGAAACCGATTAGAGTCTGCAAAACGCCTGAGACTAAATGAACTAAATGTTCAGCGAGAGTGACAAGAGCTTGATTTGGATTATTCCCAATGGGTGTAAGCAAAAATGTATCTTGAGGTGAAGCTGCAAACTCAATCAAAGAGGATCTTACAAAGAGCTAAATAAAAAATGCATCTCCCAATTTTCATGCTTTTACATGTGAGGAGAGAATTTGACATTGATGGTGTTTCAACTAAAAGAGGAGTCCCAGGTTAAAGACTGAGACACAAGGTAAAGTTCCCAATAGTTGTCGTCATAAACAACCAAGACTGAGTTTTTGCGTCCTGGGAGAATAAAAACAAAACAAAGATATTAGTTTTATTTTTACTCACCTTTTCTAATATAGGCTTTTATTTTGACGGACTGAGGTACAAGCGTGTTTCTAATTAAGCAAACTACCATCTCTGAGTTGCGCTTACTTGTCCCAAGGAGAGACAACAAGACAACAAATCTGCTGAGGAAACGAAGAGCAAACACACAACAGGAGGATGTTTTCTTGTTTAAAAATGCTTCCTCTGTCTCTGAAGGTACGCAGAAAAATCTGATCAACAAATGCTGAGTCTGAGATTACACAATTATTTTTTACTCCATTCAACTAATAAATAATAAATCATCTGTTTAGGTAATTTAAATGCACACATTTTGCTGTTTTCATTAGCTCTGCATGGGGATGTGCTTCCACCCTGAAAAGTCAGAGAAGAGCAAGAAGGCCAAACTACAGAGCTCCATAATCGACCAGGTCCTCAGTGATCACGCCAGAGCTGAAAAGAATGTGGTAAAAATCCTGATGCTTGGTGTGTTCACGTTGCCTCCTTTTTAGTTCCTCTCAAACAGCTGAAGCTGTATGTCCTGCAGCTGCATACATTTACTTTTGTGCGGCAGGAGTTCCAGAGAGCGGAAAGAGCACAATAATCAGACAGATCAAGATAATACACAGCCGGGGCTTCTCCACCCAGGAACTTCTTAGTTTCAAGGTACAAAATACTCAAACCTGCACTAGAGTTGATGTTGTTTCTGTTGTTTGTTTTTGCACATTAGAAAAAAAGTAAAGTCAATTGTTTTTTTTGTTGTTTTTTTTCAAAGCCTGCTGTGTTGGATAACCTTCTAACTTCTATGAAGATTGTTCTGCAAGGAATGGGGAAGCTGCGGATAAACCTGGCAAACAATGAGAACAGGGTGAGCCCCAGACACCTTGGTACTCCGCCTGTGCTTTATTTCAAATGCACCTCCTGTTTAGTTACACTAGATGTACCTCTCTAGCTGTGAAGGCATATAGTGTCTCCTCAGTGGTTGGTATTTGGTTTTAACAGGATCTGTTGTGACATTTAGTTGAGTTCCGGGCTCCAGCGAGACTTTGAAGTGTTAGATATTCATTTGAGTGAAAAAAAACCCAATCGTTAGAACTGGATCAGATTTCAAATGTTTTATAGAAATTTACAAGCCTCAACAACTTAATTAACCAAAAATATTTAAGTGGGAATATAAGTGTTTGGGTAATTCAGTTCCAAGCTTGCATAGATTTTAAATAATCTTGCATCTTTTTTTAAGAGAGCTGTTTATTTTGATGATTGTAACTTACAGCCAATCAAAACCCTAAATTAATTTGCTTAGATATTTACAGAAAAACAAACGATAATTTAAAAAAATTTGTTTTCAAACAAAAATTCCATTTGATATACCTGATATTCACTCTGCTCTGTATATGCCTCTGGGTGCATATGCATTAATTATTTGTTATTCGATGCCAAATAGTAGAAAACGGTTTGGTATTACAAAGATTTAATCCTCCTTGTGTGTCTGCATGATTTTATTCAGACTTTTTCCTTTCAAAGACTTTCCATCAAAAGGCTTGGATACAGCACTGTGTAAATAATATGCTTCTTTAGCAATTGTAATGTTTGAATTTCCTTCCTTTCATTTAGGTTACAACAACTTACTAGAAAAATGTCAAGTTAGCAAGAGATTAGATTGTGTCGGCCGTGACATTGAATTACATTTTTTCTATTGATTTATTTTTGACAAGTGGAATGCACCAAATACACTAAAAGGTTTTGTAATGGCTGTAATAAAAGATCCCTTTATAAACAGTAAAACCAAAATGAACCTATTAAATTGAAAGTTATTCAGATTTGCATGTAAAATATTTAGATGTATACGAGAAAGCTATAACTACAAACTAATTTAGTATTAAAAATGAATCCAAACATTTGAAAACGGATGATGTGATGTTTCTGTATTTGAACCAGATCCAGGCTTGCTCCATTCTGTCCTGCAGACAGTGTTTGGGAGATGATCAGGAGCTCCTTCCTTTTGTGGCGCAGGCCTTCTGCGCCCTGTGGGCCGACCGGGGGGTTAGGAATGCTGCGGCCAGAGGATACGAGTACCAGCTGAACGACTCTGCCCTCTAGTAAGTACATTAGCCGGAGGGGCTTTTGGTTGCACCATTCCTCCCCAGTCATGAGCGACAGTGGAAAAGTCAGGGGAAACTGCCCACAGAGACACGTGCAGTCACATCTTGTCAATATGGAGCAAATGGTAAAGGCAACGCTGAGAATAACTTCCATCAGGAAATGATTTGCTTGACATTTGTCAGAGAGGAAGCCTAATTGGAACCACGTCAAGGTAAAAAAAAAAAAAAAAAAAAACTGTTTGCACATATCCATGCAGATGGAGCAGATAAAACAAACATGATTAAAGAGACTATTTTGGTGTTTACTGAGTAATCAAACAGCAATGTGTGTAAAGCTTGAGGTAAGGTAAAGTTTGCAATGATCTAAAAATAAGTAATGTGTGTAAAATGAAAGCACTAGGTACTAAATTATTGTGAACTAAAAGAAAAAATTAATACAAATACATAGAAATCGTTCATATTTAATCCTCCCAGGTTAGAGCTTTTTAGAAAACACGTTACAAAGTGTTTAGCCACAAATTCTCCGTCCGGCTTAAGTGTTTATTATGATAAAACACAGATTTTAAACCATCCAATTTTAGCTCTGAATAAATGTTTAGGGTTATCCGGCTGAAACGTGACGCTCAGCCAATAAGAGGTTTTGTTTCATGAGATGTTCTGGAATGGAATCCCTCTGTCCTTCCATCACTAAATCAGTAACATCAGCAGCCTTTTACCATCTTAAAAACATTACCAGAATCAGAGGAATAGTCTCTAAACCAGACCTAGAAAGACTTATCCATGCTTTTATCTCTAGCAGGTTGGACTATTGTAACGGCCTGCTCACTGGGCTTTCTAAACGGGCCTTAAAACAGCTTCAGAACATCCAGAATGCTGCTGCTCGAGTTCTGACCAAAACCAGGAAATATGACCACATTCGTCCAGTGCTCAAGTCTCTGCACTGGCTTCCTGTCACTTAAAGAATAGACTTTAAAACAGCCTTGCTTGTGTACAAATCTCTTCATGGTTTAGCCCCAAAGTACATATCTGACATGTTAGAGCCATATGAACCAGCCAGGACTCTGAGTACCAGGTAGTGGCCTCCTGCTGATGCTCAGAGTCAGGACCAAACGAGAGGAGGCCTCATTCCAGTTTTATGCTTCTAAAATGTGGAACAAGAGGTGAGACAGGTTTCAACTGAAAACAGCCTTATTTAACTGTGCATATAGCAACTCAGAATATTATTACTATTTTATTTTAATTTTAATTTTATTTCTTTTAAATTCAAAGCTGATTTTATTGTTTCATTTTCTGATCTTTTTTCCTATGTAAAGCACTTTGAATTGTCTTGTACACGAAAATGTGCTATACAAATAAACATGCCTTGACTTGCCTTACAACTCCGTTGCCGCCTGCTGTAATTAAACCATCCTCTCAGCATGACACGGCGGCTGGTTCCTCATGTAGACGGTGGGTTCAGGATCATGAGCAGACCATGCCAGGGTACTTTGTACGTACTGTATACCAATATTTTCCTTTTAAATATCGTCTGGCAGAAGTTTTTCCACATATTCGTTTTGAGTTGTTTTTTTCCCCCCTGTAAAAAATCCATTGAAATATGTGTAAAGTTTTAGTTTGTAATACATTATAGCAATCTGTATAAACAATTATGAATACGTGCGTTACATATAATTTGCTGTTTGTTTTAAAGTATTATTTTGTTCACCTGAACAACACTTGTATTTCTCCACTGTGTCCTTGTTTTTTTAAAAGCAAAGTGGCCTGCACAATTTAATCAAATCCAACCCTGCTCCTTTGTGCTTGTTTAGTATTTTGTGGAGTGTTTTTGTCCTGCCACATCATCAGGTAAAGAATAGAATATGATTGCAGAAGAGCAATGTATAGTTTGCACTTGTGCAAAAACATCTGGTAGTACTTTGATATTGGTGTGACCGTGTAGTTAAATTGTGATTATTTTCTTAAGTAAAGTCATTTTTTTCGATGGACTCTGTGGGCTTAATTGAACTTCTTATCTTTGAGGCAACAAGGAGGCGTTCAGTCAAGATAAAATCTACTTCGGGTGGTCAGACAGAGAAAGTACGGAGGTGTGACAGCTTCATTACTGCTACTCGATAGAGTCGGTTGCTGGGGGATTATGTGAGACTCGCCTGGCTCTCTTTCAGTGATCTCACCTTGCTGGACCCAGCATTGATTTGTCCCTCCAGAAATGTTGAATTAGACTGTCGTGACACACTCGACGTCCTCAGGCACCCAAGCGTGTAAAATGACTTCTCTGATGGTAGCGTGGGGTTGAAGAGAATGGTTAATGTGGATAAAGGTAAAGTGTAGGTGAGTTATCTGTGGTTTAAGGGTGTGTTTTAAGGAGACCCTTCTAATTAAACTTTATTATTAAGGCAGGCCTCCTAGCAATCAGAAATGCCTTAAAGGTCAGTCGGGTTGCAACAGGTTTTGCTTTTCCTTTCAAAATCTTTGCAAAGTTCAGTTTAGTTTACTATACATCTAAATGAAATCCAGAGTATGAAAGGATATGATCCAATAAATGTTATGGGCATTTAATGGAAGCAAGTTAATTTGCTAAATACACAGACCAGCTTTCTTGTTGATTGCTACACATTAAGAGGATAAATGTACCGTCACGTTTAGGCAAAGCTAGTTTTGATAAACATTTGAATAAACTCGATATTCAAGTTTAAATCTACAAAGTATTAAATTGGCCAATTGCCAGTAAAACTTTGCAGGCGTTTTCATCTTGTCACAAACAATAACTGTACAATATTGAGTCACATCATGCAATTGATGGGATGACTCACAAAAGACACCTTGAGGCTCAGTTTCTTGGAAAGGTTTCTACTCTCACTTGTGCTTCCATGAGCTGAAACTTCAGTTGCTGGTCTTTCTTTTGATACATTACTTAAAAAGGCGACTCTTACAATTTAGTTTCACAGTACATTGCAGGGATTTTCCGTTTCTTTGTGTTTTAGTTGGCTATAAAAACAACTGCAAGGCTGATATTGTCTGTTTTCTATCAATTAAAAGTATGAAAGTACCATTATGTGGAACATTCAAGTAGGTTAAGCTGTTTTTTGAAACTGAAACTGTATAGCAAGTGCCTTTGTACCTCATGTTGGTGCACTTTTTGGTGACATTTATACGGGCTGTAGTTATTTTTTTATAAATGGGCTAAATAAAAATCTGTCTTCATTTCTCCATAATGGATAAAATAGCACCTTATTTGGTTCTTACAAAATAGGATCATCTTGCATTTAAAGTGTAAAGATTTGTTTGGTTTTTTTTTGTTTTTTTTTTAAAACTATTTGAAATATCTTCTAAATATATTGTGGGCAAGTGGTTTTTAAATAATTGAGAAAAGAAAATCACAAATGTATATCGAGTCATTTACATACTTATCAAATATCTTCTGTTCTCTTTGTCCTATGCAGCTTTTTTGAAAACATTGGTCGAATCATCTCACCAAAGTACATCCCCACTGAGATGGATGTCCTGAGAGTCAGAGTGAGGACCTGTGGAATCATTGAGACGCAGTTTCAAGTAGACAAAACGATCTTTAGGTAAGACTTTATGATAAATAACGAAACCTATCCCCATGCTTCGGTGGTTCAGACTAAAAATTACCCCATTTACAGTTGCTATGATTAACTTGCCTAGAAATCTATATAATTAAGACAAAAACACTTGAGGGTGAGTTGATTTCTTCCATCTTTTTTAACGGCATAGAGAGTCGAGCAATTGTGCCTTTTGAAAATGCGCGTTAACCTTGGGTAAGGGAATTTGGAAACTAGATAAGTTAGAGATGAATAACTGAACACAATCATTAATTAACATTAAATGCAGCAGTGGTAGGAGGGAGGTCCCTCAGGCCTTAAGGCTTTCTCATTTGTTGCAGCTTGTAAAACATTAAACAGCATTTTCACCAGAGATCATTGACGCCGGCAGAATTTTGTTAGCTGCACTACAGTTTTGAAAAAAGAGGAGACACAGCAAACGAATGCCTCAACTGTAGACAAAGGCCATAAGCCGTGGTGTGTTTTTCATCTTCAACATGACCAGTAAGCAAAATCAAAAAAACATCTACAAGTTAAAGAAATACCTGACCAATTCCTCCGACTTAAAATGACCAACCTTGATATAAAAACAATATCAAATGTCCATTTTTTTATGAATGTCTTCTAAATCTGACCTTAAATGATGGAATCTAACCATTTATAAATGGTAAAAAAAGTTGTAGTGTTTTTTTTTTTTCTCCTCTTCTCCACTACAACTGTCGGTTGAGTTCAAACTCATCCTCCTCCAGCTCGGTTAAACTGACTCAGAAGATAAATGCCTCGTCGCCGGTGACACACGGGCAATCGTGCACCTGGAGTCGCTTTGGTCCAAATTGAAACTCATTACCCGTGTCACACAGACCCCGAGGTTCGCCTGGAACCACGGCGTCGAAACAGATGTGTTTTGAATAGTGGGGACACTATATTGTTTTAGAGCGGTTGGTCATGAATGAAATTAGTTTCTACCTGGTTATTAGTTTACATACACTTGGATGATGTATAAAAAGTTTTCTTATGTAAATGGGAATCTTTGCTCTAATTTTCAATGTGTTTTTTGTTTTTTTGAATTGACTTTGAGATTAATTGCGGGCAGATTGTATGACGTCGGTGGCCAGCGGAGTGAAAGGAGAAAATGGCTTTGCTGTTTTGACTCTATTCATGCCTTACTGTTTGTTGTGGCTCTCAGCAGCTACGATCAGACCCTGTTTGAAGATCCGTCAGTGGTACGTCATTAAAGTATTAGATTGTACTATCAATGGTCTTCGTTTTTATTTTTTTTACTAATAATTCTATCTCAGCTTTATCTCACTGGGCTTGTTTTCTCTTAATAGAATCGTCTCCAGGAAAGTCTTGAGCTTTTTTCATTGGTCTGCACGAACAAAGTCTTCCAGAAAACGTCCCTGGTAGGGTTTACTTTCATTGGTAATATGAAATGTGTAACGATCATTTATGGTTAACCTATTTTCACTCTGATGCCACCAAACAAAATCCAATTCAAACAATTGGATTCAGAAGTAACCTAATGGTGAAAACCTTTAACTGCTACAGATTTGGCAAACATTACATGCCAAGGGGTTCCATCCAAATCGACACTGCGTTTTTAGATTTGTGCTCGTTAAAATATTAAAAATAATACATTTATTTCTAATCTTCTCAATTTGCCATTCTGTCTAACAACTGCTGCATAAAAATAGACGGACGCCAATGATTTAGGGGATATAAGAACTAAAGCACTAAATCTAACCTTCCTCTTTTATAATCTCTTGCTATTCTCTATTGTCGCACTATTCTAGTATGACAGTGGGACAGGTGCACTGATAGGCTCTTTAAGTAATTGCAGAAGCTTTGTTAACAGAGACCAACAAAGCTTTGATTGCATCTGATGCGCATAAATGGCACACGAATTCTAGATGGCTGCAATCATGTTTAACAGCTACTGTAGTTGTTTTCTGCTGTTATATCGAGGAGGAGTTGCTCTTGTTATATAGACAGAAAAAAATAATTTTCCATTTTAGATATTTAGGGCTGAGCTTTACCTTTGTAGCTTTTTATTGCTTCAATATGTTTAAACGCTTTTCATCTAAATGCTCTCTTCCATTCTTTTTTTGTGGTTTAAAAAACTCAGAAGGTCGCTGGACATAATTCAGCTATAGTGTGTAGCTGGAGATTACTTGATATTTTATCTGCCATTTGAACAGGAACTTTAATTTTGTTGGATTTGCTGATCAAACAAGGCTTCTCTAAGGTACTTTTAAAATTATGATTTTAGCCAACAGTGCAGGCCACCATTTCATTTCATACCGTTGTTACTTTGGCCGTTTTGTGCCTAACTTGGTCAAATCTGAAAGTGACTATTACAATAAAATGTGAATTATCAACTATACATCAGCATTGGAGAGTTTTTTTATTTGTATTAATATTAATTTTTTTAACCTGCCTACTCAATTAAAGTGATGCAAGGTAATTCAAAAAATTACTATGTATATAAATATGATCAATTTTCATCTATTTTTTTTTTTAAACAAAATCTACTCTTACAGCTATTTGCCATTTAGCAAAGCGTAATAATTAAAGAGAAATACACATATAAAATGTTAATGCAATGCTTTTGCCAAAATACAATAGTTAGCTACACACATTGCTTTCTTTTTCTAAAAACAACTTTACTGCTGTTGTTTTCGACCAGTTTAGGTCTTTGACTGAGCAGTTTTTCTGCAGCCCTCTTGAAACCCATTTCTTTTGAGAGTAAGCGAGAGATTACAGTGAATAGCCTTGGAGATCACACCACAAACCGATTATAGTGGACTAGCCATTTAATTCTCACACTCACTGACGGAGTGCAGACAGTTGCTACGATCTATCTTTTTGGGACAACCTGCCTTTAAATCATGCTTTAAAAATGTGACTATGGATGTTTAAAAGCCACAGACCAAAATGGAAATAAAGAAAATCTTTTATGTTTTAAGCTATTTCAGTGTCACTGTAATTCCTTCCTTTTGTTACAGACCTGTTATGTGTAACTTTTTGTTGTTGTTGTTGATGGTTCTAAATTGCTACTTTTGTTATATTCTTTGCTGTTTTATACCGCTTTCCATCTCACAGATGTTGTTCCTGAACAAAACTGACCTTTTCCGGGAGAAAATCCTGCACTCTGGGAGACACTTGAGATGTTACCTTTCATCCTATGAAGGTAGACCAGACAAAACCACCTAAATCATTTACATTTTCTCTGAATATCTCAGTCTGAAGCTTCTATGAGCATCTGATCTTTTACTGTGTAAAAATATTAACTTTAAACTTTTAAAACAAGTGTCATCTTAATCAACGCAGAAAATAGTCTCTCAAAGTTGTGCTGCAGACATGTTTGTTTCCCAACAATTGAATGACCAATGATGGAGTTGAATGATCTAACGTCTGGAAGTTGTTTTATGAATGCAGCACTTTGGATTATTGCAGTATCACCTCTGCTGGTTTGGCAAAACAGAAATCTTTGTGCATACAGACTGACATACATTGTTTCTATTATTTATTTGGTCCGTGTCATGGTAATGCATCATGCCAGACTCGTTTTCAATGGTTCTGTGTTTGCATCATGTTTCATGCAATCAGGATGATGCCTTGTTGTACATGTATTTCATAAAGTACATGAATCTGTTTCTCTCCTCCACTCCTGCGTAGGAGCAGACTGGGACGTGGATTCTGCGGCCCACCATGTTGCTGCTATGTTCTCAGCCTGCATGATGGACACAAGCAAGCCCGTTTACCAACACTTCAGCACGGCCACCGACACTGAAAGCGTCAAGGGGGTCTTCCACATGGTCATCGATCAGATCGTCAAGGAGAACCTAGAAGCTGTCCAGCTGTTGTAGATCTCCTCTACACTTATTTTTAGATAAATAAAATATCTTTTATTTCATTTTTAATCTTTTTAAAGTGAATATGTAACTTGCTGAGACAGTTCTGTAATTGTTTTAATTTAAACTATTTAAAATAAAGTATTCAAGTCCTTATTATCTGTCATTTGATCTTTTGCTTTATGTTTTAAACCCCGCCAGAAAATACCCCCCCCCAAAGAGTTACAAAAACATCCCAGCTTTAGTGCTTACCTGGGTACACTGGATATATTGGTTGGATTAAATATAGTTGTTTATTTTGCCAATTTAAATTGTAAGTCAGTTTTTGTAAATACTTTTGGCCACTTTATTTTTGTAAATAAATCACCTGCTACACTGGAGACAGTCTATCCGCTGCCCTTCTTTAGCCTCTTTGGCTATTCTACAGAGTCCTAATGTGGTTATTGTAAGTCTGACTATAAATACAATTTTGTTATGTATGACTGAGAGGTTAGTAAAAGAAAATATTAATTTAAAAAAACAAACAGCATCATGAACACACAGCAACACAGTGGAAGGATCACAGATCGGGTCAGTGACACAAAGCCACTAGAAGTCTTGTCTAAAGTTTGTTAGGATAGGTGACTAAAGACAGACGTTTTATTTACCTCAAATCGTAGCTTGGTGGAAAAGGAACATGAGCTCACAGTAAAACACAGTCACAGTTGTTTCGGTGTTGGCTGAAGCTTAACACAGGGTAACTCTGGAGAAAAAACTGATAAAAGCTGCAAAAGACTACAGAGTCATGTTCCAAAAAGATATTGATCCAAAAAAACAACTCAGATCTACAATAGTTTAGATTAAAACATTTATGTAGATAATTAAAATAAGTTCTTCATACACTCGGAGAGATGGGCTAACATTATTTTTTCACCTGAACAAAACTAACACATCCCTCTATACTTTTGTATTTGCAAAGAAAGATGCTTCTACAAAGTACTGTGATTGAATGTGAAAAAGTTAAATGGGTTTAAAGTTATTTTCATTAATATATTATTTCTCTACAGCCAACTTTGTTTTAAGCTCTGTTTTGCTATAAGATTTATCCAACAACATTAAGAACTTCTGGGTATAAACAACTGTAACTCACTGTTCAAACTATGTTTTTCTGCTATTCCCTATTTTTGATTTATTAATTTTGATTTATTTATGTCTTAGCAGTTGTTGGTGTAATATTTTACTTTTCTATTCTAAAATATTTGTTTTGAAGTAAAGCTGTATTAGTGGATAAAATATATTAGACATTTCCAGAAAATAAAAATCTTGCGAATAGGTTTCAGGCTGGTTTACAGACTTGCTTTGCAAGATTTGTATGATTTTGCTTCACTGCCAACGTGATGAAATGTGAAGAAACGAATAAAACCATTGTGTTTTGCGCGTAATATTTTTTTTCAAAGAGATTCAAAGAATGATCTGTTTATTAATTCTGAGATATGTGCACAGTAATAAAGAATTTCACACATTTAATCATAAAGAATAAAGCAAAAATTATGCATGACTTGCAAACATCTTCCATCAACATCATTAACTTTCACATTAAACATAGATTTTTTTTTTTTTTTGAGAATGTCCTTTAAAGTAAAGCAGACATCATGATCCAAGGACAGGATTTAGTCTCCTTCACAGTCTGAGGAGTCCAGGGAGAGGAATATGTCGGCTTTGCATTTCAGGGATCCCTTGCTTTCCTGGAAGAGTTCACAGCTCTGCAGGTTTGGGGTAATGTCTTTAATGCAAAGAGGCTGTTTGGAAAAATAAGGGAGACGCATAATTAGATCACTGGTGAATCAGGAGTTAAGCATCTTGAAACCACCAGTTGTTTTTTTTGTAGTTAGTTGAAGATGATGAGAAACAAGTTGCTTTGACAAAACAGCAGTTAACCTTTTATCCACGGATAATACAGTGTGCATTTAAACTATTTTCTATCCAGGAAACCGTTATTCCCATAAAGAATTATGAAGTAAAATATACATACTGTATCTTCTCTTTTTGTAGGAGATCTTATTTTGTCTAAGTCATGTATGTTATAATTCACAAACTATAAATATAAATATAAAAAATTGGAAACACATTTTTTCAACCTTATTTTTTATACATTCACAAATGTCACAGTTTCAACCCAAATATTACATTTGCAAAAATGTTTGTGTTATTTTTTACACACTAAGATAAGATATGATAATGTTTCTGGAGAGAAGAGCCAAATTGGTGCTGAATGGACAGCTCCTGTTCAATTACTAAATTAAACATTGTTTAATCAAGTGGTCTGCCATAAAAGTGACAAAAACTAAATGAAAATAATTATAAAAAGGCAGGTTGATTGAATTATAGTTAAATTTCCACTGACCATCGCCTTTAAAACGGAGTTCTGGGAGAGGAGCTGAGACAGGACGCTGCTGGCCGCGGTCTCGGTGCTGTCCGGCGGGGACTCCTCTCTCCTGGACACCGACGATGACCTCCGGATCCCGGACAGCAAGCCGGACGCTCTGCCCACAGAGTAGTAGTTTGGCCGGGTCGCCTGCTTGTACCAAGCCTCTGAGGGGCTGCAGGCGACGAGGAGGAGGACGGCGGTGATGGGAAACAGGAGTTTAGAAGTCATCTCCATGTCGGGAGCGGAGCTTGTAGTTTCTGAGACCACCCAGCCGCCAGGATCATTTTATAGGATTCAAGATCAGCGGCCGAGAATCATTGTAGTTGAGGGAGAGAGAGAGAGAGAGAGAGAGAGAGACCAATGTTACACATACAGCTTGTTTTTCTTTCTTATTTAGTGAAATCAGACCAAGTTTCTCTTGTTTTATGTTTTTTAATATTACAAAAAAATATTTGTCATATTTTTCACGAGTGCCACAGCAGTGAAACAAACATATTTATTCATGTTTTACTCAGTGTTTGGTTTCAATTTGAACTGACTACTTTGACTACCTTGGGGTACCCTTCCAAAACATTCTCACAATAGTTTGTTGGAGTTCTGGTCGGTTTCACTTCTGATCGACCTGGTTTAACTTGCTCAGGTTTTAGGCCTCCTCACTGGTTCATGCTTTTTTAGATCTTCCCACAGAGAGGACTGAGATCAGGGCTTGTGATAGTCTCAACCAAACCACTGACTTTTTTTCCCCCTTAAGCAACTTTGAGACCACATTGGCTGCATGCTTAGACCCTCTTTAAAACTGAGCGTTAACTCCCTGGCTGATGTTTTTAGTTGTTGCAGTCTTTCTGTATAATTTTTTGTCCTCATGCTGCCAGCTAGTCAATGTAATGCAGGCAGTTCCATCAGTAGTAAAACAACACATGATGCTGTCATTAACAGCTTAGATATTATCCTCTTTGGGGCTTTTGGAGTGCAGTTGTCCTTGTAGTCGTAGTTTTTACTTTTCATTGATGTTCTTTTATACATGCATAAGGTGTTTGTTGCTGGGTTTTTTTTTTTGGTTCCCCATTTTTGTTTACTCCCTACAGCTGTGGAGCCACAATTCCAGAGTTTTCTTGGAAATGTGTTTTTCTGTTTTGTCTACATTCTTCTTCATGGCATGTCTCCAAAATAAGCAGTTATTTTTTCCGTGTGCATTTACAAACTGTAATTTGGATCTTTTAGTTTTCATTTCCAGTACTAGCTTGCTCCTCACTGTGTGGCCTTTCAGCCCATGTCAGTACAAGACAGGTTTCACTGTGTGCAAAAACACTGCCTTACCAGCTTTACCGAGCATCTTCAGTAAGCCTGTGTCTTTCGTTCTGGACCTGATTTCCACACTTTTCACCAAAACACATAGTAATCATTCTGTCTATCAACTTCTAATCCTGGGATATTATGAAACATCTCTGGCATGTTATTTCTCATTACTTTTGTACTATGACATACTAATTTACTCCAAACAGTGTGAAAAAATGTATATGTGTCTTTTTATTCTGTGTATGTAAACTTTTGGTTTCAACAGTTTAACTGTGGGGTGAAAAGAAGGAGATCATTTCTATATTTGTTCGAAACAATAGTTTGCTTTCATGTGGTCATATTTAGCCCTTTGGGTAAATCCGGATGTAAAAAGCATTAAGAAAATATTGAGATCATTAAAAAGCTGTAGGAAATTACTTACAATCTTCAGAATCCCTTTTGCTCTAATCTATTCAGAATGAATAAGGAGAATAAGGAGTTTTGTTTGTTGAAAAAAAATTTAATGATATTTTTATTTTTTTTTATTTTTTTTTTACAAATGGCTTAACAACCTTCAAAACGAAATGCAGAACTGTAATCCTCAGAAATGGCCACAAAAGTTCTTTAAGAACAAATCAATCAAGTGGTATAACCCATAATACGAACACTCTGTAGGCAAACTGTGTGATCGTGTTGCACAAAACACATTAAAACATCCCAGTTTCAACCCTGCACTCAAAACTGCTCTCACCACAACAAAAGAGCATCAGATTGCAGTGCACAAAGTGTGGGCGCCTGCATGGAGATTCTTTACATCTCGGATTCAAATATGAAAAGCTGATGCAGACTCTGTGTAAGTGACCTGATTTTTTTATTTTTTTTATTTTTTTACAGCCAGAGAAGTGCAGTTTTGACGTAAGACTCTGTTTTTTTTTTCATGACAGGAAGCAGCACATTGAGGTGATAGATTTAAAAGCATGCAAAACAAAAAGAGATTGTCTGTTGTTCCTTGTTTCACATGTGAAAACTCTTGTCAAAGTTAAAAGATCAAAGATTTCATTTGACTCGGCCTAAATATGTTAGCTGGAAGCAGACAATTGATATGGACCCTGTTCCTTCTATTTGTAGGAGGTAAATATAAATAACTTTTGAAACGTTGTTTTATACAAAGGGTTTATATATATATATTGCAACATGCATTAATGTTTCGTTTTCAGACGTATTCTCCAACAGCTGCTTCTTGACGTACACCCAGCAACTCCTGTGTGCAGTGAGAGGCTCATCCGTCGTCTTCTTTTGTTACTTTAATGTTGAAAAGCAAGAAGTAAAGAAATTAATTTGGCTTAAGGGAAGGTCGTCCAAAATGCGGTTTATTTTACGTTTCCCCGGAAAATTTCCCAAAAGATTTGAGTACATTGGAAACAAGGAGCACAACTGCTCTATGAAAATACACAAAGTGGAGCAAGATGATGCAGGAAAATATTTTTTCACATACAATGCCAACAAGGCATGCTCTAAACCTCTATTGTTGAGGGTTATTGGTAAGTTATCCCTCATTTGATTTAACATTACATTCTTTTGTTTAATAACTTAAAAACAAAAATCTAAATGTAATTACTAGTTTGAACCCTCATAGATCTGAGCATATTGGTGCAAAACGCTAAAGGAGAGGCAGTAAGAGAAGGAGATTCAGTGAGTCTTACGTGCATCAACGGCTGCCAAGGTGATGATGCTTCATCTTTTTACACCTGGTTTAAAGACGGAGAAGCCATCAATGAAGGAGCAGTACTTCACTTAACAAACTTGACCTCTGAACATTCGGGAAAGTACACTTGCTCCTTAAAATCTGAAAAAGAAACGACTTCGGGAGTCACTCATGTTGATGTCGAATGTGAGTATTTACCCCAGTAGAAGGACTTAGATGTCTACAGAGTCGCTCATTTGGTGCTTGCAGTTTGCAGAAATTGCTGCCATGCTCCCCATTTATTATTCTAAGCAGTCATCATAGTCTCTGTTACATAACTGGACACTGAACGGCTTGAATGTGAAGAACCAGCATCCCAGTCAAACTTATGTAGAATGTTTCCAAATAAAATTATTTTCAGATGGACCAAAGAACACATCTGTGCTTGTCGGACCATCATCTGAAGCAGGTGCTGACGGCAGCATTGTCCTAATATGCCACAGTGACGCACACCCTCCTGTGCAAAATTACACCTGGTTCAAAATAGTTGGTGGTCAGACACTAATAGTTGGACACAAGGCTGAAATGAATCCCCATCAGGATGGTCAGTATTCGTGCAGTGTCTCCAACACACATGGAAGTCAAGACTCCACAGTTTTTACCTTGAAGATGAAATGTAATTATTTCCCTTCGGTGTTTGTTGTTTTTGAAGCTTTGCTGGAAATTGTGTAAACCAAACCCGGGAAAACTGTTATTCTTTCACAGCTCATTGGACAACATTTATGAGGGACATACTTGTCATCTTCACTATTGCTGCACTTCTAGTCGTGACAGCTACTATTGCTATTTGTAGGTAAGTTGTCTGTTCCTGTTTGCCAACATTTATTTAAATACAGACCTGGGTGAGTTGTAACTGTTTGCATTTACTTGAGTGATGCTTAAAAACCCGTACTAACCCATAAAACTAACAGGTATTTTTTTATTTTACTTCAGTAATATAAAGTATCGTAACTCTCATTTCAGTCATTAAAAAACCAACACTTTAACCAAAAAGCAGACACTGACAGGCGTGGGATGAGGATTGTAAAATTACAAAGTCAGAAATTACAAGCAATGTCTCGGTTTATGTATCCCTCTATGTAAAATAAAATCATCATGGTGGTTCAAGTCATATTTTCTCAATGCTATTCCCAAATTTATAATTGTCGAAGTAATAATATTCAATATACAATCTAAATATTTTGTTCATATATATATATATATATATATATATATATATATATATATATATATATATATATATATATATATATATATATATATTAGTAGATATTTAGATTGCTGTGACATTTATGAATGTATGAAAAACATGGTGAAAAAAACATGATGTGTTACCTATATATTGAAAAATCGGAATCATAAGAGGATTTTCATCTTGCTAAAATTTTTTGTTTTGTAATCATGGTATCTGATTGTCTGGTCACAGTATTTTAAAATACAAAATCAAATATTGCATAGAATCTGAGAATATTTTTACCAAACACCTTTTACTCTTGCTTGTGACATTTATTGTATTACTACTTTTTACTTTATTGTGGAGTAAAATATATTGAAGTAGTTCTACTTTTACTTTAATACAATGTTTTGGTACATTTGTTGTTTGCATCTTACATGAAAGTAGTTCAACTTTTTTAATTCTGAGTAGTAAAACCCAATATAGAATTGGAGAACCATACATACATTTTTTTAGTTTAAATTATAAGCAAAAGCCAAGTAAACTTTATATAAAACTGTAAAGCAGAGGAAAGAATGGACTTCAGATATAACTGAAAATTTCTTCTAATTTTAAAGCAATCCCTGTAAATTATGTTGGTTATTCTATTTCAGACTTACCAGAAACAAAAGTAGGACACGTGAGACAGAACATCTGGAGGAAACACAGGTGATCCTGTTATGTTAAATAGTTTTTACCACAGTTAGCATCTTCAAATGTACATATTATCTGTAACCAAATCAAGTAAACATCTCCAATCCGTTTCTGAGTCACCACAGATATTTCTTTACTTGTGTTCAGAGAATAGGCGGTGTGAACGGGCTTGCTTGTGAACACTATCACCAATCACAAGCTGTCAAAGATAAAATAGTTGAAGAAACAACAGAAGAAGTCATCTATACAAGTATTGATTTCCAAAAGAGAAGAAATTCAAACACGTGAGACGTTCTGACATTTGTAAAGACTGTAATTACCAATCCATACATTATGCTGGGGAAATGTTTCAAATGCCAACATATGTTTTATCTTTTAGGAGGCGACAGGATTACCAATGTGAAACTGTGATTTACAGCACAGTTTCCAGGTAAATTTCACCAAATATGTTTTATTTGACCTTTTTATTTATACATATTCATTAAAAACGTATTGCTTCTCTTTCAGGAAACAGTTTATAAACTGTCCTAATAGGACATGCTCTTGATAAGCCTAATGCATAAATAAAATATGCTACTATCCAGAAACAGTATATTTGCTCATTCTCGGGCGCACTCAATGAGGACTCAAAGAGAACATGCAATGATCAAGCAAAACTACATTTGTAGGCTTCATTATGAACGCTCAAACTTCACCGAACAGCCTGCAAAGTTTATCAAACTGTTGCTCACCATGGGGCAAATCCACTGACCAGGGGATTTAATCAATTCACATCAGTTCTGTAATTATTCATAGTACATAGGATAAGCATATATTGCAAAGTACTGATTAATCCACATTTTTACCCAGCCAACAAATATTTTACTCGCAAATGTAATATTATTTTTCAGGATTATTTGTATTAATTGCTGATTACAGTTCTCTTGGGTGAACCAAAGTGTTAATAAACCTCATATAAAAGTTTATGAAAGTAAAAGTTCGGATTTGGCTGTCTTGGGAGAATATGTCAAAGTACACAAATGTTGGGAAACTGGTTTTGATGTTTAAAACAAACAAAACAATTCCCAATGTCGAGATGCTTCCTTTCAACAACAATAAAAAGTATTTTGTTCAGGGAGTCTGTATATATATATATATATATATATATATATATATATATATATATATATATATATATATATATATATATATATATATATATATATATATATATATATATAT
>JAVLVB010000791.1:1588401-1618831 GCA_032876305.1 Orestias chungarensis | reverse complement strand
ATATATATATATATAGAGAGAGAGAGATATACATATATAAATATGTATATCTCTCTATATATACATATATATATATATATATATATATAAAAATGTGACCTGCTTTTATAATGGATACTCAAAGTAAAACTTTATTGGTTTACGCCCTTTTATGATAAAACGAAACTTTCGGAGAGACGGAAATGTGTCAGTGCTGATACTCGTGCCTTCAGCGGTGAGTCGCAGTGCATGACATGGGAGATGGGGCTGCAGGTTTCTCGGTAATGCTCAGGATAAAGGACTGAAGACTCGTCGGTTCTGGTGAGCGCCGACATGTTTGTTCATGTTTCGGTTTGACGGCGCAGAAAGTTCCGCGTCTTTAATCCTATTTTGGCTGCAGAGACTTCTAAGAGCTGCTTATGACAGGACTTAGCCAAGTTAGTGGAAGATGAGGGGGATAAAACCGTGTTGTGGGGTTTTCGTCGTACGCCACAGTTTGCAGCGGTTTCAGATTTGTTTCTGTTTGTCAGAAACCGGGAGATGCTAAAGCTAGCTGTCTCCCTCTCAACAGCTGGGCTAGTTAGCGCGCTAGCTTCGCTGTGGAGGCGTTGGTAACGCAACTCCGAGACTTTACAGAGGATGGCTGAAGGGACTTTTTGTTGCAACCATCATGTTTGCGGGGAAAAAAGTTTACGTTGAACCCCCGTTGTTATGTTTTGCTGTCAAAATTAAAGGAAGTGCGTTAGTATCACGTGATTGGCTGACGTTCATATAAAAAGCCAAAGATCGTTTTTTATGAAGAGATGCATCACTACGAATAAGTCTAACCATCTATGTCGTGTAATTTTTGGTTACCTCATAACTATTAACGACTATAAATTGTGTCAAGTTTCAAACGTGACAAATACATACAAAAGGTTGGACTTAAATAAAAAATGGATAAAGAATACAATAATGGAAAGTAACATATAATATAAGAATGATAAACATATTTCTCACATGTATGGCATGTAATAGTTTTTTATGGTTCAAATTAGATTATATGTATTTGTTTGGTATAATATTGTAACTTTGTTTTTACCATGATGCACAATTTGCTTTTTGTTCAAGGTTACATATGCAGAAATACAATATTACAATATTACCATGATTGTGAGTCATGTTTCAGCAGCTAGGGTTCAAAATGTTATGGAAAAATTCTGTTTGAATGGTTTCCCATTCATTAATGTTATTCAGAATGTTAGGTCTTGATAAGTCAGGGTGAAATGTGTGTCTCTGAAGGACAGAGCTGTTTATCCCAGACAAAATAACCTTTTGCATACAAGCGTAATCTGGGACTGACTCCAGTTTCCTCATCATGTTTTTATCGTCATTCTCTGCATTGCGTCTGATGAGTTTCTTTCCTGTTTGCACAGTGTCAAATAAATCTTACAGAGTAAATAAAAAAATAAAAAAAAGGTTGGTAAATAGATTTTTCCACATTTTTAAAATAGAGTTTAATGTTATTTTGTAATTATGTTTTCTGTATCCCGAGTGATTAAGCCTCTATTTGCCACAAAGGAAAATGAAACTTATCAGAAACACACGCGATCTTTTGAACTGGCACCTATCAGCTATCATTTTTAATCTGAAACACTTTGTTTTATTTTGTTTTATTTTCTTATGAGAAATGAATGTTCTAATATGTTGTAAGAGCTTAACTTTTCCTTTATTTTTTTACTGATGTAATGGCAGCTTGTGGGATAATTTCTCAATGATGCTCCTTAAAACCAAACAAAAAAACTAACAGATTTGTGATAGCATGCATGTCTGGTGAACATTCATGTAAGGGGACCAGTTTTTATTCTGCGACTGTCATAAAACTGAGCACTACCAAGCAACCAGGCCTGACATAACAGAAAGTGAAAGGAAACTTGCTAATGTTAGGGAAAAAAATAGTTCCTTTCTTCTTTTCTAGAATTCAGTAAGGCCTGAAGATGAAGTGTTCAAGTTGTGGCCATGATATGTTGGAGAAAAGACCTAACTTTTGCAGTCAATGTGGCTTCAAGCTTTCTGCAGCAACGTCAAACACAGAGGGTAAGAAGGCATGTTCAAAGATTCATTCAAATATCAGGTATTTGGTTGACTAATTTGAATAAATAAATCAAATGTCCTTATATCCTTAAAAATTAAATCATAGTCTTTCTCTGAACCAAATAAATAAACAAATAAAGCAAGGAAATAAAAATGAATGATTGGTTATCAATTCAAAAACCTGAAACGATAGATCTATATGTTAGAAACCCTTTGTTAAGCATGGTGTGTAATATGTGATGCTTTAGACGTTATTTTTTCCAATAAGGCCGCTTGCCTTTAGAATACAAAAAATACAAACTTTGAGCCTAAAATTGATAAAGAGCCATCAGTTGTATTTTTTTTAAATATTAAGAATGCTTAGTGACTTAAAATAGTTGCTTTCATTAAATGTTATAGATCCATTGTATATTTCGACTAATTAATACTTAGTCACCTAATTAGCACTGAAGTTATAAGTGCAAATATTAAAGAACTATCTTAAAGTTTTTCTGATATGTCTCTTCATAAAATCATATCTTTATTCCAGATGCAGGAAATCAGCCTAAATCCTTGACAGCGAACTATGATAGCAAAACAGAGCATTCACAGTCTCAGAAAGATGTCCTGCCTGAGGGGAACATGGAAACCAATAAGTCCCCTAAACGACCCTGTGATGAACAACCAAACCCAAAGAAAAAGGTGAGCATAACTGTTTTTACCCATATTTTTTTGAGTTTTATTATGGATTACACTTCCTGTAGTTACATAGTTCATAACAATTCCTGATCTAAAAAGGTAGGAAATATTACGGCAAACAAAATTCATTTATTTATCCAACAATCTATGTAAAAAAAAAAAAAAGGGAATAAGAATATTAAAATCTGAGGCAGGGTTTATATAGATATTTATATATATATATGCTTGTTGTCTTGATAGAAGAAAAAAAGGAAGAAGAACAAAAAGAAGAAAGAAGACAACATGCCGATAGATCAGGATCAGAGCCAGCCTGAGATGTCTAACGTATCTCTGAAGAACAATCAGGGAAAGATGGCACAAGACAGAGGAGATTCCAGTGATAGTGAATGCTCTGATGGCAATATGGATGAAACAACAGACTCACTACAAGATGATTTCTCCTCACTGGAAAAGCCGCCCACAGAATTACCGGATAATAGCACGGAAGACTCCTCAGGAAACAAGCAGAGTCAAAAACCTGCATCCACAGCTGAGGGCCCTGCAGTGAGTCAGACTCAGGAAACCACAGTTAATGTTGAAGAGGAAAAGACTAATGCAAATAAGTCAATTCAGGATCAAACACCAGAGGAAGTTGCAGGTGATGCTTCAGCTAAAGCTAAAATCTCCAAAAACAAGCAGACGTCTCAGTCAGTTTCAGCTGGCGGGGCAACACCTGCTGATCCCAGAGAGCAAAAGTTAGGGACGAAAAGCAATAAAAACAAGAAGGCGTCTAGTGATACTGCAGAATCTGGCTTCAATCAAAAAGCAAATTTAGGTCCAAATTCAAAAAACACAGACGAAACAAAGCCAACCACTAAAAATCAAGATGATCAGGAAGAGAAAGGAAAAAGTCAGCAGACCCGGCAACAAAAGCAGAATTCAGCACCATTAAAGGTACTGTTGGTTAATGTGTTATATACATAACAGTTAAAGATAAACACATGCGTTCTATAGTGTTTTCTGTACCATTTCCTACTACTTAACTATTACAGGCTGATAACCAAGGGTCCAGTGTGGATCCAGAGAATGACCTGGAGTCTGGGGAACCACAGGAAAAGACTTCTGGTGGTGAAGGGCAAGAAAGTCAAGTAAATAAAAACCAAAAAAGCAGGACTGCAGCAGCACCACCACCTAAAACGTAAAACATTTTTGTCTTTTTAAAAACGGCTTTTCTTTTTGGTGAATTATGCTTAGCACTATTTTTATTTTTTTCTCCTAACCTTTGCTTTGTAGGCAGATTCAAAGCACAAGCGTCGTCACACGGGACAGGCTAACAATTTACTTCCATGCAATTCTCTCAAAGGATTTTAAATTTAATCCTGAAGAAGATCGTCTCTTTATCAGAGCTGGGAAACCTATTTCAGGGAGCTGGGAGGAAAATGTAGCTGAGCTTGAAGTAACCAGGTAATGAAGTACCTAAAATCTCAATTTAAAACTATTAACTATTAATAGAAAGGTAACCTTTTTCCAAAAGAAGAAAAAAAAAAAGTACCCGAAACTGATGAGGTACAAAGATTATACCTATAACTTAAGAATACTCTAGAAGATGGCAGCCAAACATGGAGAAACCAAGTAACAGATGTTTAAATAGAGATCTAGATTGTTTTTGTCACGTTTGTCTCAAAACATGGAAAGTTGAACTATATTCCTGTCTCGCTAATTTCTTTCCACCTCCTTGTCCTGCAGGGATCTTGGAGAACATGGTTTTGTTGTTGAAGGAAGTCTCATGACGAGCAAAGCGAAGACTGTGTCCGCGTCTATTGCGTACAAATATGTTGTCTATAAAGATAAAAAAGGAAAATATGAATTTGAGTACATATACAAGATGGATTCCTGGCATAACCATACCAACAGGTGCTTGTTTGTGAAAGAACACCTCATCACCGTTGACGGTAAAAAAACAAAACGGCTTAAAATCATATCTCAAAATAACGATGTGCAGTACCTTTTGCTATCAATGTTGTTGTTTTTTTCCTGTTCAGTATTAAGTTTCGATTTTTTAGTGGACACTAGTTTTTTTATTTTTTTTATTTTCTGAAACAGGGGATTGGCATCAGTATGACGACATCATCTGTGCTGAGCCTTCAAAGGGCGTGATTGAGTTTATAAAACAAAAATTAATGCCTGAACAACGTAAAAGTTTGATTAAAGGAAGAGAAATTGCTGCAAATGTAATGTTGCAGTCCATATTCGATCTTCTGAGATGCTGGAGTGGTACTAATGTGAAAAGTTTTCAAATCCAGTTAAATCAGTTCTTCGAGGTTTATGCAAACCCATTTGTCTTTGAGGAGAGGCAAAAGAAATGGTCCTCGTTAGGATTTGGGGAAGATGATGTAAGTTCAGAGACCTTATTTGCATAATCTAGGCCTTCCTGTTTGTGTGATTTTATTTACTCCTTGTCTTTTGTTAATAGGTGAAAAAGATCCTGAAAGAGTTCATGCTGACACACATAATCCCTCAACTCAAGAATAGGGATGAGAAAAGTCCCTACATCCCAGACCTCATGAGATCAGCTGTGATTATGCTGTACGTGTGGAGACGGTACAAAATCAAACTTGAGAACGATGAGCTCAACTGTCTCTGTTCTGCGCTGTGTTTACCTAAACTAGAGAAGGACACATTCTTTCAGTATTGGGCAAAATTGTCTGAAGATGTTTCGACATTCAAAAAGTATGCATTCAAGATATCTGTTGATTAGAAATACAAAAAGTGTTGTTTGCATTGTCATAGATTATTACCAGGTTTTGCATTTACCGCTGTTTTTTGATTGAAGTTTGCCAGATATGCTGGTGGAATTGATCAAAATTGTCAGGAGATTGACAATGCATCGATGGATTATATTACTGCCACTTCTTCATCTAGTGAAAGGCACCATAAAGCCCTTTGAAGGAAAAACCTCCGGAAAGGCAAAGTATGGCTTGCAATGGGCCGGTTTGGAAGGCATTGACTGTGACCGTCAAATGTACATGGCCAGTCAAGAAAGGAGGTAAAATCCTTTAGTTCTTAGGTGTTTCATTTGTTTTTGTTTTATTTCTCCCAATTTAAATAGTATTATAATCATCTTTATGAAATATATATTTTTCAGAGCACTTATAAATTTGATTAAGAACAACAGTCACTTGATGAATGTGGATCCACTTTTAGTTCGGTCCCTGTTGTATCTGATGCCACTTGATGATCAGGTGGAGTGTAGCATGAACATTAACCCTGAGCTTCTGGACATGCTTCAGGTTTTCACAAACAAAGTTCCTAAGGATATTACCGCAAGCAACGCTCAGGTGAGTGTAAATATAGACAATGTTTATTTTGTTTTTTTTATTAATGTGGATAAAGTCCCGCATTTGTTATTGTAAAATATGAAGCCATTAGACTTTCAGATCTTCACTTCCATAATGTTGAAGTTTTAATAGTCTCGCATCAGTTTTTTGTTTTTTTCAGACAAATGTATGGCCTTATGGAATGCTAGTCATGCGTTATCATTGAAAGAGTCACTCAATAATATTCATGGTTTTCTGTTGTTTTATTTTAGACCGTCACTGGTATTCTTGCTCACATCCAGGAGCATCTCATTGAGGAAAAATACAGGTAGGGACAGGTCAATATATGAAACTATTACAAAAAATGTTGGTTTTATTCATAAATGGGACCTTAGGATTGAAGTAATAATCTTTTAGTTATAAAGTAGAACAACCAATTTCACATTAAGGTAACTTGTCAATATTTAAAGAATGGAAGTGTCTAAACAATGTAGTTTTCTTAGTGTGTAAGCAATACTAAAAGGCGTTATTATGTTAAGGTGTGTAACTAACAGTAGTTACTGTTTCTTCATCCAGGTGCTTAGAAATAATGATTGAAAAATCTGTAGCTTTAATGTGAGTTCATGTGGCAAATATTTATTTAAGGGTTTGTCTGTCTCTAAGGGTTTGTTTTCAAATATCTTATCCACCAAAATCCTAATGAGCCATGCCAGAGTAGATGGGTAAAAAAAAACCTGCACCTTAAGTAAGCCATAGTGAGTAAAAATGTAACATTTGAAGAGAGCAGACATGGATTTAACTTAATTTTAAAGCCACCGACAGATTTCACTGGGCAATTATTAGAGATAAATTCCACTGTGTATAAGGTTAAAAAAAAAGAAATTTTACAGAATTTCAACAATGTTACATGTCTGAGTATTGCCCATCTCTAATAAATTATTAATTTTGTTTTTTATAGTTCCTTGACACAGGTTTACAGAAATGAATGTCTGGAAACTGCAATGAGATTGTTGGAAAAGGTCTGCAAAGGAGTCAAACCTGAAACAGCTACCCAAGACTATCCTGAAATCCCTGTGGCAGCGATGAATCTTGTTGCATCAGTTTTAGATTTCTTGTTATCTAACACACAACAGGTAAAAGGCATAGGTCATCAGACTTTTTTTTCTTCTCTTTTTTATATCTATTTGCACATATTATAAACTAAATGATTAATATTTAGAAGCCTCAAGATCAAGATGCTGAACAGCAAACCACAGTAGACTTGGTCATCTCTCAGGCGATGGGAATCATGAGAGACTGGATGAGTCATTCATTCAAACAAAATTTGCTGAAGTGGGGACTTACAACCTACCAAACTAAAACCACAGAGCTGGAGGTGAGGGGCTTTATCTTTCTAGTTTAGTGATTATTGATAGAAACATACAACCTATAGGACTCAAATTGACCAGACTTCACCTTGATTATTGCATTTCAGACTTGGAACAACATTATCTCCATCGACTTTAAAGATAAGGAATGCACAACAAAATGGAGGAAAACATTTACTGTGGACTTTGAGGGCAAGTTCAAAAGGGTGGGTTGAGTCTGGAGAAAATTTTGATTCAAAATGACTATTATTAAATAAATGTTTGCTCTTTTTAATTTATTTTAATTTTTTAGGAAACTCCACTCTATCAAATTGAATTTTACTGCACAAACATAGAGGAGTTTTCTTCTTCCTATCCATATGTTGCTACCAGCATTGAGAAGTGTGCTCTCGAAGCTGTTACTGCGTTGTGTCAAGTAAGAGACTTTAAGGCATTGATTCCCTGATGTTGGATTTCTTAGCCATTTTTAATGAACACAACTAAAGTTTTCCTATGGGCATCACTATTATATTAAAATATAATATCAGATCATTGTCAAAAATAGATTTATCAAAATGCTTGTGGACTAGGGTGATTTCAAGTTTCCATTGATTTTATTGATTTGTTGATTAGCTAAAAGATTTCCCCTTTTCTGTATGCAGACCAGGTCTGAAGGGAAACTGTTTGAGAGGTTAACGATCAACTGGAAGTTTGGGAATCTTATCTCTGCCATTATTCAAAATTCATGGCCAAGGGATAGTCAAGGAAACTATCAGGAAAAAGAAGAAGTGGTCCTTCAACACATCCTCTCCTGGACAGCAGCCAAAGACATTTTTCATCTTTATGGTATCTGTTTTCTAAAAAGAAATATCCATGAAAAAACATAGCAAAGATTTGGATGATACTCAAAACAGATTAACCTCTGTCTTTAAAACTCTTGAAGAATCAACAAACCACAAATAAACTGGAGATCATTCTTCTTTCTTTGTGACAGACCATTGTCCTGGCTGATTTGTTTTATTAACGCTAACATTTTTTGTGAATGTACAGGTGCTGACACAAAGCTGATTGAGAAGCTCTCTCAAGAGGCCAGAGAACGACTGGCCATAGCGATATCAGCATTCACAAGTATACACAATCAGCTGACAAAGGGAAACATTAGGATCAGCCTGCTAAACATCATTCTAAAGGATAAAGACACCTTCTTAGAACTGCTGAAAATTGGTAAGAAATTGAAAACATTAAACAAGTTAACTGATGAGCATATTTCAGATGTTTTTTCACAACATACTCTGAACAGATTGCCTCACTGAGAAGGAGAAACGCATGGACCTTAACAAAATGAGAAGATTTTTACAACACAGAGCAGATGAAGTTAGAGCTGTGTACTACGAAAAGGAGCTGGTGGATGTTATAATAACAATGAGTCACAAACTTGAGGAAACCATGACAGGTATGAAGCTCATGCTCATGTTTTTTTAACTTAATTTTTTTAATTGCAAATGAATGGGTAAAAATGTAATTTCGTTGATTAGTGGACATTTCTGACTTGGAGGAGAAAGCGCATGTCAAGATTGAGATGAGGCCTTTGGACCATTTCATGGAGGTTCATCAGTTCGACCAACTGGCGACCACGATGTCTGGTATCGTTACCTTCTTCAATCTGGAGGAGGAAATCAGAGACATGGCAGAATTCCTGCACACATTCAGGGAAAGTTTTATCCTTCGAGGGTGTTGGGAAAAATGTGCTTTAAAAATAGACAGGAACGAAATGGAAGATGCAGATGTGGAGATATCCGCGGACCATCAAGTAATGGACACCATTGCAACACCAAACATGATATACAATGAAATTTATTTGCCATGTATCGATGAATACAAAGACCTCTATACTCACCTACGAGATGGAAGCATAAGACTTGAAGAAATCAACCAGCATTTCAAAGCCTACAAGAACAAGTATGATGATCTTACGCAAGAACTTAGCATCATGTGTGAGCTTGATAAATCTGCAAATAAACAGTGGATCCATATCAGGGTTGAGCAGATCCAGCAATATCATGAGCTTCATCTCGCTGTGACCTCTGCTCAAGTTATCATGAAGGTCAAAGACACACTTGGCCTTCAGGGGGATTTCAGAGTTTTGGAAACATTGACAAATGTTGTAAGTACCCATGTGATTATCATAATGCATGAAAATGAAGTGTAATGGTTTTCAATATATGTCAGTAATCTTTATCGCTAATAATCTCAATATCAGTCTAAAAGCTATTGATAGTTTTGTCTGAAGGATTTAATAATTGGCTTTCATGACATTTAAAGAAGCAAGAACACTAGAAAGATTTCTGTAGGAAGGGATTTGAAGGAGGGAGAAAGCATTAAGGAATTACAATGTTTAACAACCAAACTAAACATTATTTTCACCAATAGACTGACACAGATAGTTTTTTTCATCAGCACCAAAAATTATCTTTATCATCTTGGATGAGAACATTTAGATTTTGTTTGTTTGTCAAAAGAGACAGTAGCTGAAGGTGACTCACAATTTGGTTGTCAATAAATTAATCATTATATTAAATAGAAACTCACATTACGAGTTAAAATTTTTAAAACTTACTCAGTTTGGATGTGTGGACGCATTCAGAATTTCTACATGCAAAACATATTTTTACATATGGACAAACTTAAGTCCCACAATTTCACGATGACATTCAGGTTTTAAGATTCAAGATTCCGTCAATAGGATATTAGAGATTGATTTTATTAGTTTTTAAAGATATACACTTTAAATTATTTTCTATCTCTCCTCAGATTCATGCTGACTTCCAGAAAGAGCCACTATATAGGATTGATAATGACTTGATGCAGGCAAAAATGGTGCTGGTTGACATTACAGAGCCCCGTAGATTGTGTTTACATGAGCTGGGACTTAGAGGACACTTTGTAAGATGGGTGAAGGATGCCCTAGAGGGTTTGTATACTCTTTTTTTCACAAATCGTTTTTATATGGCATTTTGCAAAACAAAAAAATAACGTGTATTTACATGTTTATTTTAGATATCAATGAGCTGAAGGTGTTCGTAGACTTGGCTTCTATCTCGGCTGGTGAGAATGACATGGATGTGGATCGTGTAGCTTGTTTCCATGATGCAGTCCTTGGTTACTCTTCTGTGCTTTATGAGCTTAAGCCAGATTCTGGTTTTCGTGCCTTTAAAGAAGTGCTACACAAGCTCTGGAGGGCTTTAGAGAATGACAACAATTTACCCAAAAAACTGGTGAGAGGAGAGATAAAATAGAACTGTCTTATTGAAGACTATCGGTACATGTCTAAGTCTAGGGGAATGGAATATTTTTGTAAATAAAAATCTTTTTTTTTCTTTTCTAGTGTGACAGTGCACGCCATCTGGAGTGGTTAAAAACTGTGAAGGACAGTCATGGATCAGTAGAACTATCATCTCTCTCATTAGCTTCAGCTATCAACAACAAAGGCATCTACTTAATCAATGCACAAGGTGTAAAAAAGGTAAAAACACTTAACAACAAAAGATTAAGCTTTAGAACGTAGGTCGTACAAAATCATGAATGTGAGTATATTTTACCTTTTTTTGATTCAGTTGAGTCTTGAAACGGCCCTGAAGCTGCAGATCCCAGAGGAGCATGATGAGGGTCGGCAGACACGCTCCTACTCTCTTGAAGACCTAAGGGAGCTACAAAACAAACTCATGCTCATGTCTGGAAAAGGGGACCAAGGACAGAATGAAGTGGAACATTTTGTAGAGGTAAAATTATTTAATTTTATCTAAAGACCAATTAGACCCCTTTGTTTATGCATTATTGCATTGTTTTATTACAATGACCAAGTTTTTAAAAGCATAATTGAACTCGAAACATCACAAGACCTTTTAAATGTTGTGATTAGGTGGTTTGATTTTATTATTTCTGATGTGTCAATAAATTCATAGTTGATCATTGGGGAGAACTGCATCATGAAGAAGTTGGCTGTATTTAAATCTGCCAGCTAGGAGTATGTAAAAATGTTCCCAAAATGATGCTAAACATTATTAAAGTAAAAATCATTCATAACCGTGGTCACTTAGATGAATAACTTTATCTGCAACTCTTTGAGTATATCAAGAGGTGGTTTTGAGCAATATTGACTTTTTATTGAATCAATGATTGTAGAGAAATCCTAAATCTTTTTGTAATCTTATTCATGAAAGTATTTTGTAACTTGTGAATTACTCTCTCTATGTTACAGGTTTTTGCCAGTGTTCAAAGATTAACAGAGGCCTTCATTGCTCTTTACACGGCTGGGAATCCTCTTTTCAGGAACTGGGAAGTGCAAATTAATTGCTGTTCAAGAGATTATGAACCATGCATTTTGATGGACTTTAATGTGGGCAGGCCTCTCAATGTAATTGTGGAGGGCCGCACAGAGAAGGAGCTTCCAGAGCTGTGCAGAAAAATGGAGAAATGTCTGGAATACTGGATGAACTTTGTACACAAACTAAGATCCCAATATTATTTCCTAAACTACTACACTGCAGAGCAGATTGTTTACCTCTGTAGCAGGTTGACGCAACAAAATGTAAACAATATTGAGGACCAAGTTCTAATGATGCTTTCATTCATTAAGCCAATTTGCACATCCACAGATTTGAGGCATGTTTGGCATGAGCTTCAATATAAAATCATTAAAAAAAAACAGGATAAAAATAAGGACATTGAGTTTCAGACTTTTGTCATCATGTCAGAAAGTCATGTGGAAGACTTCACAAGTGAATTTGACCCTTTGCCAAGTCTTGTGGAAAAAGCAAAGGGTCTCCAGGCATTTGATCACATATGGAATGCCTACATGAAAGACATGAAGGATTTTCTCCCAAACATTCTTGATATAAAAAGTCTTGGCCAACTGCTAGAAATACTTGCAAACACAGATAATGTTGATGAAGAAGATGACGGTGAAGAAGACCGCTTTGATGACTTCACTGAAAATTTTATTAACAGGCAACTGCCCAGAGGTCTGGTCACTGGAAAGCCAAATCTTATTGTTTGTCCAAAAGATGATGCGTTAACATCTTGCATCTCAGTTTACATGAGTAGCATTGAAGAAGCTCTTCCAACCTATGATGAAGTCTTACTATGCAACTCCTCAACTCCATATGAACAAGTGGAGCTGTTCCTCAGACGCTGCCTTTGTAGTGGGTACAGGGGACATAAGATATACTCTCTTGTATATGGAGATCTCCTGAGTTACGATGTGAGCTCTAAAGTCGAGGACTTTTTCCAGCAGATGAAAATGCAGAGCAGGACAGACTACAGACTTGTTATCATTTGTAGCTCAGAAAGAGAACATGCCTACCTTCCATCTGCCTTCAGCCAGTACAGGTTGCACATGATTCCCCAAGAGCCATTAGAGAGGATCCATCAGTACCTTCAGAAGCACTACACTGTCCCAGCAGAAAAGTGTAGTGCTGCAGCAGTATTTAAAGACAGACTTTGTTGTGGGGTTGTGTCATCCCAAAGAGCTGGTGTGGGTGGGTATAATGAATAGTTTTAAATAGTCTTAAATTAAAAAAAAATAAAAAAAAATATTAAAAGCTCTGTATGTCTTTTTGAAACTACAGGTAAATCGCTGTACATCAGGAGGCTGTATGAAAAACTTAAGCACTCAACTAAAGAGCAGTCAATGTTGAAATGTATTCGTTTGATCGAACCTAAAATTGATGAGAATATCATTCTTCAGTCCTTACTGGATACGACTCAAAGGAAAGAACTCATTATCCTCCATTTTGATGTCGCATCGTCGGTGAATATTAAGCTTTTTATGATTGTTGGCCATTTAAATTTATTTTGACAAACTGTAATTTCTTGATTGAGTTGTCTTTTTTTTCTTGTGAACAAGGTGCAGAAAGGTCTCCCAGAATTCCTCTTCAAATTGTTGATTCTGCGCTATTTGATGGACTCAGAAGGAAAAATGTGGAGGTGCAATTATAAGCAGCTGTATGTGATGGAGATTTTGGAGCCCACCATCAAGTCAACAAGAAATGCAACACGAGAGGTAAGAGTTTTGGTATTACGTATCCATCCACCTTTGTCTAATTTTGTAAACCTTACATCTACCTGTGTTTTTCTTACTACTTTTTAAATAGGCGCAGACAGAAAATATAACTTTCATGGATGTGTTTCCTAAAATTTTCTGCCGATCACCAAAAGAGGTCCTCATGCTAGACATGAGAAAGCAGGAGGATCCTACACTTGTGAGCAGTGAGGACCCACTGATGGATGATAAAGAGTTCAAGAGTGAGGCATTTCAGCGGCCATATCAGTACCTGACACGATTCCATAATAGCATTGATCTAGATGCGTTTGTGTATCAAGGTGTTGAGGGGTCACATGTAGAATGCCTTCAGATGCTTCTGATGCACTGTGGGGTAATGGACCCATCCTGGGGTGAACTTAGAAATTTCACTTGGTTTATGAATCTTCAACTGAGAGACTGTGAGACATCAGTCTTTTGTGATGCCACTTTTACTGGAGACACCCTAAGTGGATTTAAAACCTTTGTGGTGGACTTTATGATTCTCATGGCGAAGGACTTTGCCTCTCCATCACTCAGCATTTCTGACCAGAGTCCTGGCAGGTTACAAGTTAACCTGGCTGGTGTCCCAGATGAAGACCTAGCTCCTTTTCTCATAAGAAAACGATGGGAAACTGAACCACATCCATACATCTTCTTCAATGATGACCATAATTCCATAACTTTTATTGGTTTTCATCTTCAACCTAATGATGAAGACTATGTTGATGCCATTGAGCCAACCTCTGGAAGGGTTATCAAAAAGAGTGTCATGACAAGAGCATTGTATGAAGGCCTAAAGCTCCAAAGAGTTCCTTTCAATATAGACTTTGATAGCCTTCCAAGATGGGAGAAAATAGAGCGAGTCTGCAATGTTCTTGGTATCCAGTGGCCTCTTGACCCAGATGAAACATATGAATTAACCACAGACAACATACTAAAGATGTTAGCAATTCACATGCGGTTCAGATGTGGCATACCTGTCATTATAATGGGAGAGACAGGGTGTGGTAAAACCAGACTGATAAAATTCCTTTGTGAATTGCGAAGGAGTGGAGTTGCTACTGAAAACATGAAATTGGTCAAGGTGCATGGAGGGACAACTTCGGAGATGATATATGGTAAAGTCAGAGAAGCAGAAGATATTGCTTCAATCAACAAACAAGACTACGGATTCGACTCGGTGCTCTTTTTTGATGAGGCCAATACTACAGAGGCTATCGGCAGTATCAAGGAAGTCCTCTGTGACCAGACCGTGAAGGGGAAATGTTTAACACCCATCTCAGGGTTGCAGATTATTGCCGCATGCAATCCCTACAGAAAGCACACAGATAACATGATTCAAAGGTTGGAATCTGCTGGCCTTGGCTACCGTGTTCGAGCAGAAGAGACTGATGAAAAACTGGGGTCCATACCTTTGCGCCAGTTGGTGTACAGAGTTCAAGCATTGCCACCAAGCATGATTCCACTTGTATGGGACTTTGGACAATTAAACGATAACACAGAAAAAATATACATCCAGCAAATTGTGCAAAGAGTCACTTCAAGCAAAGCAATGGATCACACCTTTGTCCGATGCATCACAGATGTCCTTTCAGCCTCCCAGAAGTACATGAGGACCAGAAAGGATGAATGCAGCTTTGTCAGCTTGAGAGACGTGGAACGCTGCATGCAAGCATTTGTTTGGTTCTATGATCACCATGAAATGTTCTTTTCAGAACTTCAGAAATTTGGGTATGGTCAAAAGGAAAAAGGAAATGAACACCATCAAACACAGCCTGAAGTTCAAGATCCTGTTCTCTGGTCCCTTGTCATGGCCATAGGAGTGTGCTACCATGCCTGTCTTGAAAATAAGGAAAAATACAGACAGAAAATCAGCAGGAAGTTACCGCCTTTATATACCTCAGCGAGGGTAATGCACGAAATTTCTCTCATGCAAGATTTACTTTTGAGTGGTGTGCCAGTGGGAGATACCATCGCAAGAAACAGTGCCCTCAAAGAAAATGTCTTCATGATGGTTCTTTGCATTGAGTTAAGAATCCCACTCTTCTTAGTTGGAAAACCTGGAAGCTCAAAGTCCCTTTCAAAAACATTAGTAGCAGATGCCATGCAGGGCCAAGCTGCACATTCAGACATCTATAAGATGCTCAAACAAATCCATTTGGTGTCCTTCCAGTGTAGCCCTCACTCAACTCCAGAAGGCATCATTAACACATTCAAGCAATGTGCACGCTTTCAGGAAGGAAAAAACCTCAAGGAATACATTTCCGTAGTTGTTCTTGATGAAATTGGGCTGGCAGAGGACTCGCCAAAGATGCCGCTAAAAACTCTTCACCCATTGTTGGAAGAGGGTTGCATTGATGATGAACCTCTACCACACAAAAAGGTTGGATTCATTGGTATTTCCAACTGGGCGCTAGACCCTGCTAAGATGAACAGAGGCATTTTTGTGTCACGCGGTGACCCTGATGAGAAAGAACTCATTGAGAGTGCTAAAGGCATTTGCTCATCTGATGTAATGGTTTTGGAGAAAGTCATGGATTTCTTTAAACCATTTGCAGGATCCTACTTGAACATTTGCCAGAAACAAGGGAAAGGGTTTTTTGGCCTACGTGACTATTACAGCTTGATAAAGATGATTTTTGCAGTGGCCAAGACCTCTCAACAAAGGCCCACACCAGAAGAGGTTGTCAAAGCTGTGTTGAGAAATTTCAGTGGGAGGGATGATGCAGATGTAGTTTCTGTTTTCACCCAAAGACTTAAAATCACTCCGAATCTGGAGAACATCAACACCATTGAGTTTGTGAAAGAAAACATTCAAGCAGTTGGACAGGAAGAAGAGTGTCGATACCTCCTTGTTCTAACAAAAAACTATGCAGCGCTTCAGATCTTACAGCAAACATTCTTTTCAGAAAGTGGTCAACCAGAAATAATCTTTGGATCTAGTTTTCCAAAAGACCAAGAGTACACGCAAATCTGTCGCAACATCAACAGAGTGAAGATATGCATGGAAACAGGTCAAACAGTTGTGCTCCTAAACCTGCAGAATCTCTATGAAAGTCTGTATGATGCCCTCAATCAGTATTATGTGAGCCTGGGAGGACAGAAATATGTTGATCTTGGATTGGGAACCCATCGTGTAAAATGCAGAGTACACAAAGAATTCCGACTAATTGTCATTGAAGAGAGGGAAGTGGTCTACAAACAGTTCCCAATACCTCTAATCAACAGGCTCGAGAAACACTACCTTGACATCCACACTGTCCTTAAAGCTGAGCAGAAAAAGTTAGTGGAAGAACTGGAGAGATGGGCAATGTTTTTTATGTCTCTTACTGGTCAGTATGCTGGAGCAGCAGAGATGTACAAGTACACGCTCCCTGATGTTTTCATTGGCTACCACTCAGACACATGCGCTTCTGTGATTCTTCAAGTGATAGAGGAGCAGAAAGAAAATGTGGAAACTTCAGATTCTCAGAGGGGACTGCTTGATAAGGCTAAACTTGTACTTCTCAAATGTGCTACACCAGACTCTGTAGTGCGATTGGACTGTACAGGCCTTCCAAAAGTGGAAAGTCAGCATATGACCAAGGTGTACTTTGAGGAACAGTGTAATAGCTGTTTAGTCAACTACATCCATGCTCATACAAGACAGGCAACCTATAGCAACACGTTCTTCACAGAGGTAATGCTTACTTCCCTTTTATTTTATATAATGTCTACTTGCTTTAGGTTATAAAATCTAGTAATGATGTCAAATTCCAGGTGACTACATTCTCAAGACTATTAACAGCTTTCGACATGGAACCTCTGGAGAAAATGTTTTATAGCGTTGAGCTTCTTTCACTCCAACAGTTTGACACAGAGCACTCCTTTCTTAAGAAGATAAGGTAAATGCAATGTAATTCTAAATGTAATGATATTGCTATAACCACAAAATTTAAAAATAAAATTTGCTCAGTGAAGTTTAGTATATCTACAAATTCATGTTAAGCCACCAGCTCCCTTAGCTTATTCATGGATATTTTTTGTCTAACTTGAAGAGAAATTTCTTGTAAGTAGCGGATTTGACAGCCCAAATTCCACCAGTTACCTGCTATCTTGTACAGCAGACTTGTGTATATATCGAGTCATGGTTTCACGCATCTGTGTTTGAAGAAAAAATACTTCTGAGTAGCGCATTTGGTGGAATTTATGCTGCCAGTCACCTCCTATCTTGTACAGCAGACTCGTGTAAATATCGAGTCATGGTTTTATGCATCTGTATTTATTTTCTAATTTAAAAACTGTACTGATATTTTCCCAAGGTTTTTCTGTCACATTGTTGTCTTCAGATAGTCATTTATGAAAAAATATATTATTACTAAACTTATTTACAAGGAGTGTTAATAAAGTAAAAGGTTTTCTTTTAAAGGATCTTCCTCACAGCTGAAAATAGAAGAGATATGGCTGAACCCTGCAACCGAATCCTCATCATTCAATGTGATTTTGATGAACCCTCTAAGAGCACCAATCTGATTGCGTCTGCAAAGTTAGTCCATTATTTGCTTTTTGTGTTGATTCCACCACTGTATCATGTTACCATATTCCATGGTATGATCTATTTTCAGGTATTCATCCCTAAATGAGATCAACAAGATTTCACAGGAAGGTACAGCAAGCAGGGTGTTTGTCTACTTTATTACAAGGTTGCCAAGGATGGAAGGAGGGACTTCTTACATTGGTTTTCATGGAGGTGAGGAAAACACCATTTGAAATGTATTTGTCTTTGATATGAATAAAGAAAAATCCCAGACACTTCTTGCTTACAGGCCCCTGGAGATCAGTTCATATAGATGACCTCAGAAGGTCAAAAGACATTGTTTCGGATATCCAGACCTTGCAAAACATCAAAATCAGTCAAATGTTTGAGCCAAAAGCAACTAATCCTGAAGGTAAAAAAGGCAAAAACTAGAGGTCTATTTTGAATATATGTACTGTGCTATATGTATTTCTTTTTTTTTTTTACAGCTATGGAGACTGATGACATGTACACGGAGAGGGAGCAGGAAGAGTTGGTTGAAAGTGTAAGTGCAGATAATAAATTTAACATTTTAAGGTAAAACTAATGTATGCGGTCCTAATAAATCAAAAGGATTTTTAAAGTTCATGTGGTTCAGTAACTCAATTTACTGGGTAAAACATAATATGTAGATTAATTACACTCTGAATGGTGTTATCAAGCCCTTTTCTAATAATTGTGATGATTTTCTGGTTACACAAAAACCATAAAACAATTCTTAATACAAGAAATGCGTAATGAAAAGTATGTGTAATGCCTGAATGACTAAAGCATATTTACATTCTGTTGTCCGCTATTATGCGTATCTTTGCGTATCTTACTCTAAACTTACTGCTCCTTTCATGAAGGGCTTTGATAATGTTGTGGATACCACAGCATTGCTCCGGAGTTGTGTGCAGTCTGCAGTTGGCATGTTGAGGGACCAAGTGACAAGTGGCTTCCGCAGCACTCGAAGGGTTGAGATCCTTTTGACTCTCCTCAGTGACAGTGATGTAATGACAGGTAATATAAATATATATTTATATATATATATTATATTATATATATATATATAATATATGTATATATTTTTTTCTTATTGTCACAGTACATATAGAGAAACATTTTAGATTATACAGTTGATGTGGTATGTAATGAAAAGCCAGGGAAATTATTACAATAACCATAGTTATTCCTGTCTTTTTCAAGCATACATTGATACTGCTCTCCCCCTCCTTCACTCTATTGTAACCATGTTAGTTAGCTGAATGAAGGCTGCTTTATTTCTTGCTACCTGCAACTGTCTTGGATGTGATAAGTGCAGCGTAGTAACATTGTCTGTCATCAGATGAATTTCTTCAAATGGTGAAAAAGCGTCTTTACTCGTTGTTGCTGATTCACGATGAGAACACGATCATTAAGAGCAACTGGGTCCTCAAAGAAGCTTCAAACATTGATGCCTTGCAGGAAGGAGGCACTTTCAGGTAAATACAATAAACTTAAATAATACAATTTAAACCAGCTTTTGGTTAAAGCTTTGCTTGACTTGTTTTGTAATAATTTCAGACACACCTTATGGAAGCGCATTCAAGCTGTCGTAGTCCCCATTTTAGCACATCTAATTTCCGTGATTGACCGGGACCAAAACATGGATCTCTTGCTGGACAAAAACTGCTCAGAGTCAGTAAAGAGATTGTGGTTGGATATCTTTGGCAATGAAAAGCTGCTTGAAATCTCACACTTAATGATGGACCTCAGGTCAGTGGAGTGAGTAACATGGTTTTTATAAATCTTTTTCTCGTTGTTTACCTTTTTATACTTATACCTTTTTTAGCGCTGAGACAAGAACATTCCTTGTGCAGAACTACATTCCTCAAGACAGAAACATGGGCTGCAGCATGCCTTTCAGCTGGAGAATTAAGGATTATTTGGAAGAACTTTGCGTTCATGCCGTCCAGAATGAAGGTATTGGCATCAGATAAAGATATACAGACATCAAATGCAGATATACAGAGTGAGCAAATTTTAGTTTTAAACTTGCTCTTAACTTTCAACAGGACACAGTGAATTAAAGCTAGTTGAAATCTTTTTGAAAACACCTCTTGGGCGATATGTTGAGAAAGCAGAAGTTGAGACTCAGATTGAGTTTTATCATCGCTACCTTCAAGATTTCGTCTCCATGTCGATGAATGTCACTTCTCCAAATGATCTGCAGGTCGTGTTCATTTTGCTTAATGCCCGAAAATGTCAGATGGTCTGGGAAGTTGCACATATTATATTAAAGCACATAATCTACTCTTCCAGCTCCTCTCGGGTGCCCTGAATAGTTGTGTCACTGAACTGCGACTGCAGCTAAATGACACAGAGAAAGTGATAGCTCTTCCGTTGGTTCATGTCGCTTATCACAACTTCAAAAACCGGCTTCAGAACCTCTCCAGAATGATGTGCCTTGAACCCCGGGTGACCACTGACATCCTGGGGACTCCACAAGCAAACGACAACACTGAGCTTGTAAGCCCCAACTTACCCCGCATACAACTTGAAATATGTTTTTAACTAGTCAAAAAACTTTTGACTTTAAAGTCTTGAATTGCATATCGTTTGTCTTCAAGGTCCTTGATGTTTATGCTGCTTTCGCATGTTTGGAACGCCTGGAGCCCAGTGCGTTGCACACAGATGCTCAAAGACTAGCGTGGCTCAGGCAGGTGAAGAAACTTCAGGTTCCCATTGAACTGATCTGTTCAGAAGAAAGTGTCAGACATTATGGAGAGAGGAGCAAGATGATCGTCAACAGAGTCCAGTAAGCAAAGGGAAAATCTGAATCGATGTTTAAAGTTTATCATTCAGTAACATACATTTTGAGGAAATCAAATTTCGTGCCCTTTTTTTATTTAGATCCGGATGGAATCGCATATTTTCCCTCTCTTTATTCGTGGAGCACATCATGATCGAAATTGAGGACTTGGAGATAAAGCTGACACCTTTAATGTTGGAGAACATGCGAGGGCTTGGCAAGGTTTTTACTGGTTTCAAGTTAAAAAAAACCTTGTTAGCAAGAAACAGTTTTTTCTTTCCTTTTTAACAGTGAAACTTACCTTTTTCATTCAGATTCTTGAAAACAATTCTGACATCAAAACCCAGGAGGTTTTCGAAGCAGTAATTGGTTTGCTGAAAAACTGCAAAGATGGAGCAGTGGAGTGCATTTTCGGGTAATAATCAACATGTCCAGAAACATTATATGAGCTCCAATTAATGAGAATTTTGAATTTCATATATAAAAAAAAAGAAATAGGCTAAAATGGACGATAGGGCTGTAAAATTAAACTTTGGGCTTCATGATATTAGATAGATAGAAAACAAGAATTCTGTTGAGTAATACTGATATGAAAATGTTAATTGCCAGTGATGGGTTTGGTCACTTCAATACGGTATTTAGGTTCAAAATACATTTATGTTCTGGAAAAAAAAGGTCAAAGGCTTAAATAGTATTTTAGTAAGTTGTATTGTATCAAATATTTGTTTTGCTCTTGCAAAATTGTAAATCGATATAGTTTCTCCAGCCTTAAGCTTTTTAAAACCGTTTGTCTGTCACCAACTCATTTATTGATCAGCTATTTAGTTTATACCCTTTGTTTGTTTTACTTTATGTGGGTAAGTTGTATAGTAAAGTTTAAATCATTTACGTTGAGTTCGTTTGGCATTTACGGTTAAAGCCACACTATATTACCTTCAAAAACTGTCTAACTGCATTAAGTACAACGTTGTTTTGTTGGTTCTTAAAGGGCGTTATATGTTAACATGTGTGAACTGCTAGACCTTTAACTCTTTCTTGAATAAAAACTTGCTCTTACAGTTATGTTTGTATTTTCTATGTCCAGATTTGGTATTACGATGTGTCCGGTTTGCATCGGAGATCCTCAAGATCCACTGTGCCTGCCTTGCAAACACATCTACTGTTTAGCTTGTATCAAACAGTGGTTGGTCCCCGGTCAGATGTACTGTCCCCTTTGCATGCATGCAGTTGAGGAAAACTTCAACTTGGTTCCTTCAAATGATATAAGGTGAGTAACAACGCGCTGTGTTTTAAGCGCTGGTTTGAATGTATCTTTGTTTTCTGGTTTTAGAGGATTGCAGAGCTTGGACAATCTGATCGGGGAACTAACTTATCAAAGATCTTTGTGCTTCTTGTATTTTGTAGGATTCTTGTCAGCCAGCATGCTCAGTTTAGGAAGCGTTGCAATGCTTTCTTCATAGACCTCGTGTCTACCGTGTGCTTCAAGGACAACTCTCCACCTTGTTCAGCTGTCATTCTTCATTTGCTGTCTTTTCTCATGGTGGAAGCCAGCCCGGTTCCTATCCTCAGAGGTATAGTATTACACCCTTTTTCTCGTTCGTGCTTCTACGTGTGTACTTATAAAAGTTAATATAGATATATGTATATATTTTTTTCATTTGCAGCCAGTCGACAAACGCTGACTAAAGTGCTTTCTCCGTTTGATGACTCTGTTGATAAAAATCCTGTTGTTCGCTCAGTGGTGCTTAAACTTCTGATGAAGTATAGGTGAGGTGTTTAGTTATATATGATTTTATCCCTGCTCTGTGTGCTTCTTATATTTTTAGCAGAGATTTGTAAAGAAAGATCATCAATAAATAGCACAATACGACTCAGAACATCTTGAGTATTTTAACTATAACTCTAATACTTTTATTAAGTGTACTGTTCTATAAAATTACATGTATGCTACCTACTAGCACCCCTACTTTTTATACTTTTAATGATAATGTAGTCTATCTTTAATCAATCTAACATTCAGGTTAGAGAATTATTGATCTACAAACTCACCTCACCTCTACCCCACAGTGATTCTTTGGGGAATTATTATTAGATAAAGGACAACCAAAACCCAGTAAGGCAGACTGGACAGTTTAAATGCATACTGTATGTTATGGTTGTTACATACATTTTGGCCCTAACATTCAGATCTTTGCTGCAGTTTTTACCTTTTTTTTAAATTTTAGCTTCCTTGTGCACAATCTAAGTTTTTATTCCGGTTTAATATGACTTTAAATTGTTGTAGCCCATTTATTTATAGATATGAATGAGTCAGAATTTTGTGAATTTGTTAAGGAATACAAAAGAGAACCAGGAAATTTAGGGTTGGGGTTTATTTCAGATCAAACTCAATAAATTTAAAACAGCAACATTTAAATAAAATAATTAATTTTTATATTGTTTAGTTATTGGTTAATTATTTTATTTATTTATTATTAAGGCTCATCAAACCAATGACTGTGACATGATACTGTAATTATTTTTATTTTTTATTTTATTTTAGCACTTTTTGCACATCTGTACTGAGGAACCAATAAGTGTGAAGACTGTTGTATATGCTTGAATTGCACATGTTGATAGATTTCTATATTTTTTCAGCTTTGATGAAGTGAAAGGATATCTGCAGCAGCATCTAGTGGCTGTTGAGCAGAGCAACATCTTGGAGGAGACGGATAAAACTGAACTCTACTGTTTGTACATCAACTGTCTGGAGGTATGCTTGCCTTTAAAAGCTACATCTAGACTGTGGGATGTTAGAATGCATTGCAGATGTTTTTACAAATTCTTTTCCCCCATATTCCCTGTAGGACTCCATGTTTGAGAGACTCCAGTTCAGGTCTGCTGCAGATCAGAAGGCTAATTTACAGAATGAAAGTATCTTTCTGACTGAGTTTCTGCAAACACACGGTCCGAATGCTGACAAGCCATCTGTGGAGTACCTGCAGCACTTGGCTAGAGTGCGGATGGACCTGGACATGGCTGCTAATCTGATTGTGGAAAAACTGAGAAAAGCAGGTCTGTCATTCTAGTCTTATAATACAGAATTATATCTCTTCTGTTTTTGTTTTTGGAGTGTTTTAAATGTTCTCCTTCGGACCTTCTTCCAGGCTCACTTGCAGTCGGTCAAAATGGATCCGCAGCCTTTCTGGACAGTGTTGTGAACTTGTGCAGGCGGACCGGGAATGACTGGTATCGTGTCTATTTGATCCGCAAGATCTGTAGCCGATATGGTGTGGAGTTTGTCCAGAAACTCCTTAGGCAGGGTCAGATGAGTTGGATCTTCCCTGAAGAAATTCAGCGACAGGTTCAGCTGGATTTTTGTTTCTTACGATAGTTGCCAATTTAGGTACTCTTACTCATATTAACTGTTGCGGTTCAATTTTCACTTCTTCCAGGATGAAGAAGCAGCCCCAGTAGATCGCTATCTTGTTTGTGGAGAAGATTACAAGACAATCAGAGAAGCCGTTGCAAAGATAGTTATGGAAGGCAAAGTAGAAGGACTAGTGGAAGTCTGTGAGGTAAGGCTAATATGTTAAGGCCAGGATTCTGCTTCCTTATGCATGTTTTTTACAAGTATCTTAATGCCTTGTTGTTTTATTATAGGGCTGCAGATGTCTACCCGAACTCAGAGCTGTTTACCTTCTGTTAGCGCTGTACAGAGAAATCACCACTCTGTATGGACAAGCTAATGCGAGCTTCCACCCAAAGCCGCAGGTAGATCTTTAAAATCCAAAGGCCTAAATTAACCAAAATGTACTGAAAATATATTATACACCATTTACAGTGTACTGTTTATTATTAATGTGCTAGAAAACTGGAAATTGAACACATGGGGCATTCTGCAGCTTTTCATTTGTGAACAAATGAACATGTATCATCTCTTTTTATAGTTATATAAAGTTATATAAAGCAGTCTGTCGTATCAAATACAATTCCTTTAAAATTAAATTAGGTTTTTGGGATGTTGTGGGGCAAATTATGAACAGTTTTAAATACTTTTGCATGGCACTAAAAATTCCCTAAACTTGACAGTTTTATTAGTTTTTTTTTAATCGCCTCTTTAAAACAATGTAAGCATTTCTAAATCCATTGTTTTGTGTTTACCAACAGCAACTTGAAGCGCTGGCAGCCTACATCCAGATATCCGAAGTCCTTGCTAGCGCAGAGATGAAGGCCTTTGCGCAGGCTCTGATAATGAACAGAATGGGGCCTCTTTCTGCTCGTCCCGGCGCGTCCGGGGCCCACGGTGTGGCAATGGAATTAACTATTCACTTAGCCGCCATACTTCTCTGTGGAAAACACGGGATCTTGGCTCCCCTTCAGCAGCTGGCAATGTCACCTGCCAACATGCAGGTTTGTGTGACAGCTGTTTTTAAGGCAGAAGTGCTTCCACTTGTTCTTCAAGATAAATATATGTATATTTTATTTGGTTTTACAGGCAGCTTTTTTGCCATCTATGCCAGAAGATATGGTAGCAGCTGCCCAACAAGCTCTAGGTCCACTGCAGTGGTACTGTAAGTACAGACATTTTTTTATTGTTTTGTACTCGAGATATGTTGGATCAAATTCACATGTGGGCAAAAGTTGAACCATTTCATATTATCACACAGGTTGTCCAAATGGCCATCCCTGCACCATTGGGGAGGTATGTTTTTTTTTTTTGGTCAAATAAAAAAAATTACTAGACCTCAAAAGTTTTATGTTTTGTATTTTAAAACATTTCTGCGACTTGTGTTACCCCAGTGCGGCCAGCCAATGCAGACGAGCCATTGCGTAGACTGTGGTGCCGTGATTGGTGGAAATAATCACATGCCTGTGCAGGGATTTCAGGTTCTTGAAATGCAGTAAGTGTTCTCCAAAAATCCAGGACAAAATGTGCAACAAAAATAGATCATTTCGTGTAAAGACGTCCTTATTTTTAATTTCCCTGTAACAGAGGCGATCGCACCCAGACAGGCCACATCCTCGGTGATCCGAGCCGCCGGTATAATCCCGACATGCAGGACACAAAGAACATTTCGCCCGTTCCTTTTAGTGTTGTCCGAATGCTCACTCACATGGCAATGCTGCTGGGGGCCTGCAATCACACACAGGTAACCATCAGATTTTATTTGGCACTTTTTGTGAAATTACCTCATAGAGTTGAAGACAAACTGATATGAATTCAAACAACAATCACCGAGTACATTGAAGTATTACTGACCTAAAACAAATGCTGTAGCCTACTAAAATGTTGCTTGTGAGTTAGTTTTGTCTTGTTTGAAATGCACAAAGATGTTTGCTGGATTTTGTTTGTTTTTTAGTGTAGAGATAAGAACTCCTGAAACTGAAGTAAAAACCAGCCTAACGAGGCATGAGTATTTTGCTGTGGTTGCAAATATTCCAATTAGATTTATTTCTGATCTTGAATACCATTTCCTTTTGTATTTCTAGTTTATCTCTACAATCATCAAGCCTCCAGTTCAAGACCCTGATGTATTCCTACTTGCTCACCTGAGAAAAGATATTGAACATCTGATCCGGTCTCTGGGAAAGGGAGCCGATGACACAATCACAGCAGTTCACCTTGTAATTAACAGCTTGATCGGACCTCATCCGCAACAAAATTGTAAGCTACAAACTTTACAGCATATACTATTCAGTGAGAACATTAAATAAAACATCATTTGACGATGAATGTAAGATTTTTTACCTTTTAATTGTTAAACTAATGATGTGCATGAGTGTTTTTTTTTTTTTTTACTTTCATCTATGATCTCTAGTGGTCAATAAAAGCATTGTTACATTTTGCACGGCATTTATGACGCCTGTATTGTTACATTCTCTTTACTTTCGTTAAAATAGTGAAATATCATTTACTCTTTTGAATCTGGTCTAAATTATCTGGCCTTCTTATACAGATCAAGTTCCCTATGACAATCGGCTTTCGAATAAAGAGTTCAGAAACGGATGGGAGTTGGAAATTAGCAACGCTGTCATAACACCTCAATTAAAGGTAGCAATGACTGGATCCATTCATTCTGTCTCCTGTATCTTTTAGTGGACAAAGTAAAATCTGTTGTCTTCTGTCATCCTTTCTTCACCAGCACCTGGATAGACAGCTAAAAGAAGTGAACGCCTTTATTCGGGGAGACTCGAGGATCTCTGCCAACCCAATCATGAAGCTAGTGTTTGGTGACCCTTGCCTCTTCTTGACCTCCCTGCCTGCAAACTCTCTTCTCCACTGTTCTGCTGTGTGGAGCAGCAGGGAAAAAGTGTGCGTGCTGAGCCTCACTCACATCCTGGAGCAGAATGATGGCAAAGACATTGTGCCTGTCTTGTGGAGATTTCTGCACAGGGTAAGAAAACGGCTTATCTTCTAATGTATACTTGGAGGTTACTTTAAGCACCTTAAAGACTTTTTTGGCACACATGGAAACAAATCTCCTACTCTCTCTCAAACCCATGTGATTTTTCTCTACAATTTGCTTTTGTAGGAAGCAGAGCTCCGACTAGTGAAGTACCTACCTGACATACTCACTCTGCAGAAGGATCTGGTGAAGAGGTTTCAAAACATCAACGAGCTGAATTATGAAACCATCAATGACTTTCTTCACAGTCAGAAAGCCGGTATTGAGACTATCCAGTCACATCCAGTTCAGCTTTTTTTTTTCCACCTGTTCACTCACATTCATGCAATATTTCATCTTCATGAGCTATAAATTGACTTTTCTTTCAAATCTAATGGTCAAATACTGTCCAGTATACATTTATACTGTATACATGTATTAGTGTTTGCCAGGAAGTAAGTTAGTTTAACCTTAACTAGGACAAAGGTTTCTGTAAATATGATGTGGTCAGCCTCTTTAGTAAGGATCGGCTCCACGCACCTTAAAACATGTCTGGTCTCTTTCTGGTCACAGCTTCACTAACAGCCTGGTTCGAAAAACACATCAACGTCTTCATAATAACCTGGAACCAGGTTAGAGTATCTCTGACAACCAATGGTAAACACAAACACCAACAATAAACCTGCTGTAGTTACTGAGTATTTGTGTAACAGGCCTAAAAATGTCCTTCAGGTGAGATTAAGATCCCAGTTGAGTTCTGCCAGAAGGACCTGGACCTGAACAGTGACTTCAAGGTGCTATTACCTCAGCGACAGGGCGCAGGCCTTTGCTCCACAGCTCTTATCAGCTACCTAATTGCTCTGCACAATGACCTCATTTACTGCGTGGACAAGCATACTGGAGAGGAGACCAGGTGAGGGCGCTCTTGCCACATTTTTGCTGATCTGCCTGCTTGAATGCGTTCGAACTTGCAAATGTAGTTGAACTAGGAAAAGCATTCTATATGCTTTCAGATATTTATACAAACAATGAGATTTCAGGGAAGCAAGGACCTGACCTGCTGCATCTATTGGTTTATTATTAATTTTACAGCTATAAAGTGAGCCCGGCGGATCTTACAGATCTGCATGTGATCCGTTATGAGGTGGAGCGGGACTTGTTGCCCCTGGTTCTGTCCAACACCCAGTACAGCATAGAGAAGGGCCAGGAGACGCTTTATGAATATGATTTCCTCAAGATCCAGCAGCAGATCATCTTGCGCTTCCTAATGGGAAAACCTCTAATCACTCTCAATGTGAGTGCATGCAAAATACAAGTACACCAGCTTCTTAAAGATTAACGGAACATTTTTTAACTTTTTTATACATGATCTCTTACTGCAGGGCATCCCTACTCTAGTCAATAGACACGATCGCAACTACGACATAATCCTCAGAGATGTTAAAGCCAAGGTGAAGCAGGTAAGTCATTCAAACCCCTTGCTTTTATTCATACTCCCACCCTTTACTCTGATCCTCTTTAGTCAAATCTAATGTAACAAAATAATGATTGAACAAGGGACACGCTTAAGTATTAAGAGATATATTTATGAAAAACTTTTAAGCAGGATTAGGTTTTCAAACAAAAATCCAAATGTCTAAGTATTTCATAGAACACATAAAGAATATGAAACAACTGCAAATTCACTAAGGAGCTACCAGGAGATTCAGAGATCAGCTGCCAAGATTGTTAATCTGTGGACCAGCCACAACTCTTGCAATCCTAAAATTTGACTTTTATGAAAGCAAGACAGAAAGAAAACCAGTAGAAATAGATTACAGTTTGCCAAATCCTTGCATGGAGACACAGATGAGACCAAGATTGATCATCTTAAGTAATGTTTGGCAGTAAATTAGCCGCCCATCAACCCGAGTAAAATATTCCTAAAGTGAACTGGGTTGATGGAAGCCCAACGCAGTGCAGCAGCTTTTCTACAGCAGGGAAAGGTAAATGTTGACAAGAGAGATCGTAAATACAGGCCAATCCCTGAACACCTGTTGAAATCTGCAAAATAGTTGAAATTAAAACAGATGTGCCGTTTCGAGCTGCAAAACATTCCTAAGACTCATCCAGAGCAACAATATTACTGTTGAAACATTTCAAGATCATTATGTCCCTACATTTGTCATAGAGGTATCAAAATACATTTCGCAGGCTGGCTTTTAAAAGTGGCAGCGAAAAGTATTGACTAAAAATGCAAACACGCACCTTTCAGAGCAAACGTGTTATGAGTAAAAACATTTAAAAAGCCATGAGTCCTTTCCCTTCCCTTGGTAGATATGTGCTAGTTGGTGTTGGGGATCATATAAAATGGCAATATAACACATAGCACATTTTCATTTTGGATGAAAAAATGTAAAAGTATCAAGCAAGAGTTTGATTGTAACCTCACAGCCTCAATACGTTATAAGTGTTGCTATGGAAAGTCACTTAGATCTCTAATTATCTCTTCAGGAGCCAATGCAGACGCTCACCCTCTTCTCCGTCGCTGGGGAGCTGCACTCCTACAGCGAGGTGTGCGAGGCCTTGTCTACGCTGGAAATGGCGCTTGGCTTCCTGGCGATGACCGGGGGGGAGCCTAACATGCAGCTCTCCTGCTACCTGGAGGAGGTGCTGCAGATGGGAAACCAGATGGCTCAGCATATCTTCAAGGTCGGCCTGTCTGAGACACTGGTTATATCATCCGCTACACATTTGCTCTCTTCCGCAGTCTTTTCTGTTTGGTGACATTTGAAACACAAACATTTCCTCTTGCTGCTTATCCAACTTTGAGGATATAATCTTTCAGTTTAATGGACATAACCCTGTACATGAGGTATTTATCAGTTAATGGTCTAAATTTTTTTGCTCATAGGCTTTCAGCATGTGCTGTCTAAAGCACTGTGTCGCCCTGTGGCAGCTACTGGCCTCACTTAAATCTGAAAACATGCTGCGCCTTAACAGGGTAAGCGCTTATTACCACTCCTGTCAACACCAGTGTTTGTAATCTGTGCTTTATTGGGGAATTTGGAAATGGTGTGTTGATTCCTTCTCTCTGTTCATCAGGACCCATTTATGGCAGTTTCAGAGAAGTACAAGCAGCCTCTGGGCGAGGATGAAAGCAGGCTGCTTATTGCTTTCTTCTCCAAGAACAGCGGTGACTCGTTTCTGTTGGAGATGCACGAGTTTTTAGTTCTGGTCCTCAAAAGGTCCAATGATCCTGATGCCTACCGGCCTGACTGGGGGTAATACAAAATACATG